>MU893797.1:0-15637 GCA_036418205.1 Ostertagia ostertagi
CGGAATGCAAAACTTGTCACCACGAGGAATCGAACTAGGGACCCCTTTTCTGGTATTCAGAGGGCCGTTCAGGAAAAATGAACCATGCTTCTGTGGTCCCCATATGTGCCCCAATGTCATGCAAGAAACCATTTTGAAAAAGCTTGGCACACCCTGAACGACCTCCCTTGTTAGTTTGAGCGTACAAGTCAACTATCCTCTCAACGATGTCCTACAACTAGGCAATTCAGTCCAGCTATTCAATTAAGACACGTTTCATTTCAGATGCACGGCAAATGTTTGCCAACATGATGGTACCCTTGCCGTTGGAAAAAAAGAAATCGAGTGTATCTGTGAGGTACGATTGATTTTCACTCCGGAGCCTTCTTAGGAATTTCATTTTCGTTTTCTTTTCTGCTCAAAAAAATCCGAAAAGATTCGTAGCGCTATCGCGAGATACGGGGGCATTGTGGTGGCAGGGCACTGAAATCGCATAAACTATCTCGTTTTGGTTAAAACGAAACCCCTTAGGCGGGAGTGGAGAGGCTGTAGGGTGCGTGGACACTTTACATTTTTTCCAAAGTTCCTGCCCCTTTTTAGGCAGTCATAGAGCATGCCCCCGTACCTTGCGATAGCACCGCATTTGTTTTTTTTTCTCTGGTTTCTCTCATAATTTCTTCTCGTGGCCTATGCAGTTGCGGATTGTGTCAAATGGCGGGTCACCCCAAAGGGGGATGTGGTGGAAAAATGGATTTGCGAAATTTCTTGAAAAGCGCTAGGTACTTAGAAAGGAGTCCGCAGGTTGTATTACGAACTTCAATTTTTTAGTGGGTAGAGCTATACTCTGCGCCGGGTTAGTAAGTAATAGTTACTAACATATGGCATTTTTTAAATGATTTATTCTTTATTACCCCTTTGGCGACAATGGCACCCAATGGTGGGTGCCACCTTAATATTTCCTTATTTGCGCATTTGAAATATTTTTGACATTCTGGTAATTATTAGCAACCTTCATGATATCTATGTGTAGCATGCTCAATAGAAGTGTGTTATAGGAACTAATTTACACGAAATTTCAGTGTGAGGCATTTAGTTCGGCGGCTTTTTAACTGAGGTTTTGCATTACTAGACTGAAGATAGAACACTGATCGGGACTTCTCCGTCTTTTCATAGTCTTCAGGTACAAGGAGGGTTTGAATTGTATCAAAAATTCTATTGTAAATATGAACTTCTCGAGTTTTTACCCTCCATTCCTTTGAAGTCCGAGTCCCCCTTCCAAACAATCAGTTCGCTTCCCAACAATTTATAATATGAAAGCTCAAATCTGTATTATATTTTGTATACTGCTAAAGTCAAAAATCAGATAGAAAAACTGCCTTTAGGGTCAATTCTGCCCGATGTTGGCCGAGGTTTGAGCGCACCAACGAGGCGTGGTCCCATGAGCCCGCTACGTGCAAATCCACATTGCCGCCAAAAGGTTAAGCTCGTTCATCAGTAGCTAGGGTGCATAAGCGATGATGAAGCCGGTGGCCTTACATTCTTTACGCCAGACGCTATACACCTGCAGATGGGTTCTTTTATTAAAAGACCTTGTGTGGTACCTGGTGAGGACGCAAAGTCGACTATGAGCAACACGACCTTTTTCATTCTCACAACTGAATCCGTGATTTAGCGCTTACTAGGATCCACATAGAAATGCCGCTAAGAAGTCCTAATAGTCGCAAACCCTAATGAACCCTGTGAGCATAGGTGACTCAAGGGTAGAACTGAACACCTCTCGCTCGGCTCCAATGCAGTTAAACTGGACTTGATCCATCTCTATCGATAAAGATGAAGGTAAAAAATATAAGCAATAAATGGGTTCATGATCGCCTTCCTCAATCTTAGCCTCGAATTTGAAGCTTATGATTTGCTGGACCTTATTAGAAATTGTAGCACTTGAGTAGGCTAACTCACCCTCCACTTCGTCTTGGTCGGAGTTAGAAAATCGAAGTAGTTTGATAGAAATTTCCTCACAGGTCTGAGAAATTTCGAAGTCAGTCAACTCATAACACTTTCCACTTACAGTACCTGTTAAACACTGGAGGATTACCACGGTGGTGAACTATATCATTGTCATTTCACAGCAAAATCCACCTCATACAAACATTAGGATTCATTAGTTTTTTGCTGTTTCAAACTATGTATAAATAGCGGCTAGTGCGCTTCCCGTTTGATCTCGGCATTGCAATCTCCAGATCAATTTTTGTTAGTACTAGCGTTTTGCCGGAGTTTTTGCGCAATTCGCTTTGGCTGTAGGCTTTTTGAAATTCTTGTTCAGTGATTCAATTTCGTACAAAATTCCACAATCTTTCGCCCATATTTCCTCCTATTAACTTTGTATAATTATTCCAATATAGGGCTTATATGCACTTGACTCACAGGACAGCTTTTTCCAGAAGATTCTTCTAGCTATCGGCTAATTTCCTGTGGGCTACCAGCTACTGCTGGTAGCCCACAGTGAATTAGCCAATAGCTTACCGTGGCTCAAATTTTCAGTACCGTATCCATACTCAGCAAAGAGCCGTTGTGCCTTCAACTGTACCTTCTTCCAATATTGATGATGCGATCACTAACGTTCTTTTGAACTGAACTCTTTCTAATGCAACATCACTCTTCGTTTTTTAACTGTCGTGCAAGCAAATATTCAAATGCTACTCATCGAACTGCTTTTGGTGTTGCGGGCTCTTCGATGCCATCAAAATTATCCAGAAATTTTAACAAAAATAAGAAAAGCCATAGACTGAAAAAATTTGTGGTAGTTTCCGATCAACCATTCATTGTTGTGTAGCTTGTTATGGATTTTTCCCTTACAAGGAGTTTAATTTTGGGTTGAGGAAATTCAAATATCCCAAATACAAATACACCTCCCATAACTTTGAAAAAAAAGCGCCGTGGAAGACGAGGACCAGCCTCTTTTTTCGACTTATTGTCATAACTTTATTACTGTTTACTTTTTTCCGCGGAAAACTATACCATCAAAATCAGCTCGTCGAGTTCTATAAGATGGTGTCCGCGTCCTCCTTAACAAAGTTATGGGAGGTACTGTAAGCCAAGTTCCACACAGAATTGCTCCTTTCATATGTATTTACTGACAATTTTTCGAATTTATTTATCTCTTAATCTTATCAGTAGACAAGTAACCCAAAAAAAATTTTTAAAAAATATCTGAAAATAAATGAACAAAACTTCTATTCAGGTGCCATGGGACGGTCGCTATTGCGATCGATTGGCCTGCTGGAGGAAGACGAAGTTTGGTCAGTCCTTACAGTTTTCAAGTTCTTGACAGCCAATTTTGCTTTTCGCGTTTCATTGCTGAAAATTTTTATTCATAAAATTCCAACAGCAGGGCTGAAGAGGTTTTTCGGAGGATGAACTTCTTCTGTAGGGATATTCTCGCTTTGTTTCAAGGCCAAGACAAGCGATTCCGTAATCAAGTAGACCACTGTGTGTGCACAGCGTATTTCGAAGGTGACAACTGTGATAAGATCATCGGCTGCATGAACGGTGGAGAATTGCAAGACCACAGGTGATTAGCCTTACTGCTGCTCTCCGTACACCTCTTTCCAGTGTGGCACATATGAAAAATCGAAAATGTGGTCGACTAATTCGAAAAAATTCAAGAGGAAATGTCAATTCCGTCAATCTTGAATTTGCTTTTCATGGCCCCGTTTTCGATTGGGAAACGATCTGTTGGTAGCTTGTGGGTGGGAAAAAGTGACATACCCGTCCCCTTCAAAAAGCCAGAAATTGTGCGGTGCAGACCAAACACCACAACTGACGACGGCCTCCAAGTAAATCTGGTTAGTAGTGGTTCATAGTGATAGCTGATTTTTAGTAAATGATAGTTGTAATTACTGTCAACTGATCGAATACAACTGTAACAGGTTAATCATTTCATTGGCAAAAAATTCCTGCATTTTCTTCTAAAGCCGCGTCTTGTGGTGCATGGTCTGCACCCGTCACTTCCTGGCTTTTTGAAGGGAAGGTTACGTAGGCTGCTAATCATTTGAACCAGTTTGCTAGGTTTTTGAACCGGTTTAGGATGGGATCGCAACAGCATTTGTATATTTTCAATGGGTGAAGGCTTAAAGTTGATTATTATTGGCAGTATTTCAAATGCTTCGTTAGAAGGTTTCCAAGAGCTTTTCTATTTTTGTAAGCAACTTCATACCCTTTACAATAAGTAAACATGTGGTAAACTTAGCATTTGATCTCCATTGTTCATTTGAATCTCAATTAATTGAATTCATAAAATTGGAAAAGCGTTTCTTCATTTTAGGAAAGCACCTTTGGCCATTAAATTTTGGAAAATTTCCCCCAGTTGTATCACTGGTAATTTTACTGATTGTGTAAATTCACCTTAAAATTTTTAAGGCCGATGTCAGACTTTGCGAATCGCGCGATTCGCTAGCGTCTGCGGTCGCGTCGCGGCCAGTGAATCACTCAATTGGCTGGTACCGCAACGCGACCGCGGACGCTAGCGAATCGCGCGATTCGCAAAGTCTGACATCGGCCTAAGAATTTTAGAGTATGGCATCGTTAATGTCGATAGCTATACGCTCCCCATAACCTCTTTCTATCGTGTCAGATAACACTATCATAGCCCCCACACCCTTCTGACCCCCTCATTTGCTGAAACTTATTTTGTTATGGGGTAGTTGGATGAAATAGCTTCGCCTGTGGTCGGGGGTCGGGAAATATTTTTTTCGAGGCTGGATAGTAACTTGTTGGAAGCGGAAACTTGGTGACGCATGGTTACTTCAGACGTTTATTTCAGAAAAGCGCTATAAAACCGAATTTTTAATCACCAGTACTACATTACTATTACCAAACCAATATCCCATTTAGGAGGGAAAGACTCAAGGCTTCTCGAGCTACGCAGTATTTTTCTAAGTCCCATTCTTTTCTGGTTTAAAATAGCAAAAAAAAAGCTGACGTAATTTTTGGAGACCTGATTCGGATTCAATTGAAAAATCAGTTTCAGAGTATTTTATAGGGCACTTAATACTTTAATCTTCTTAATTACAGAAACGTTTGTCTTTTTCAAGAACAAAAAAGAAAGAAATGGAAAAGTCACGCAGTTACGTTGTTTTTCTGTGCCCCACTTCAGATCATTATGGGGGGTGGGGGGGGGTGGGCTGGAGGTCATACTCCAAAGTCGACCGGTTTTTAACCGGCTACATAACCGGGACGGAACAAATTTAGTAGATGCGGTTCGAAGAACATCAAACATCTGCACTTCCTTCATGCCATATTTTCGTCCCTTAGCATAGAAACTTTTTCAGTGAGGTTCCCTAAGGCCTTAAGTTACCTCAGCAGTTAAGGCTGTTGCGAAACAACAACTGGCACAAGCCGCTGGATTCAATCAGTGTGAAATTTCGCGCCTGAAGATATTTCTCAAGGGTATTGGATGGGGAAAAACCCGCTGCTCTGCAGATCTTTTGGGCGCTTTGTTTTCATTGCTGTCACATGCGCTTCTTGAACTGTGTTGATCTTTTTCACCGCACTGATCGCCTGCTGTAATGTCGCTGTCGTCCTCGTTGACGGCCGCGGTGACGGCGCGGTCCATCCATGCGCCCTGCGGGACGGACCTGTCAAGTCATCTCAAATGCATGCACAACAGTGGCAAACGTTTCTAAACATTACTGCAGGCACAATGAAGTGGACCTTTCTGCCGTGCTTTCTGGTAGTCTTCGAAAAGTAATGGAGAATTAGTGGTGAGGGTGAAGCGTGCTACAGATCGCTCGAAAGACTCCTGGTAACCGTTGCTCTCGTATAATACGCGATCCGACAGCTGGCTAACGACATCCTCCTCCTTTTTCTCTTAACAAAGAAGGCATTTTCATGACATAACGCTTTCGCCAATGTTTTTTCATATTGTAGGGGCCTCAATTTAAAAAGAAACCATTAATGGTCCCTTTTCCCTGAACGGCCATAACAGGAGTCAAGAAAAAAGTTGTGAAAAATAGTCCAGAGTTCGATCCTCGTGATTGGCCAATTTTGCAATATTTCGCGCACGCCAGATTGCCGCCACATGCGCTATTGTCGAGCTATCAGACTTCATGTCGGTTGCTGGGGCAGATATTGGAGGCGCCTACATAGTTTGCAAAATCTTCGTCACTGGGACCGGGACACTTTGACCAAGCGTTCTTTCCCCGCTCTCTTGCCCATACCTAGTGCCTTCAGGAAAAGACCATGGTTCTGTTCTACTTCACATGAGCTCACAAAAAAAGTGAGATAACCATTCTGAAAAAACGCTTCATGTCCTGAAAGACCTCCTTTGTTAGTTTACCTTAAACTGTACCTTCCTGTTTATCATAAAACGATAGTAAGAGGAATCTGTGCACTATTGAAGAAGGTCCAACATTAAGGACATCCAATTGCACCACTCTTGATTGTACTTTCGAGGTGTCCGTTGAATGCTTTGAATTAGGCACTGCTGTCATTTTTGCAGAAAATGAGCTCATCACCTGTACCCCCCGCGCCATTCCCACCTCTGCCAACCCTTACTGCTGCCGCTGTCGTTAAGAAATTAAGGCCAAAGCTGAGCTCCTAGAAGCCCATTCCTTTTTTTCGGTAGTTTTTCCAACCAATCGTGTATGTGCTCTGCTGATAGAGGGAAACTGTCTTTGTTTGTGCCCCGAGTAAAATGAGTAATTCTGTCTGTTAAGGTGTATCTGCAAAGAAGGCTATGGTGGAGAGGTGTGTGAGAAAAGATGCCAAAAAGGACAAGTCACGTAAGTTATTTAATTTCCTCAGTAACTTCGAAAATGTTTCTTTCATATTTTGCTGGAGACTTCCAAGGTATTTATGAATAGTTACATCAAAGATATATTGTTATGTTACTCCCTGATACTCCATGTTTACTCATTCGCCTAAGACCTCCGATGTAATCGACATGAAAATTGCCGGGCTTCAGCCCCTGTTTGACCCTACCCACATCTGCAGCGATGTGGTACATTTAGATGAATCAATTCCAGAACCTTTTCCTGAACTACGCCCTTATCTCGCACAGGCAATCATCCTGAGGCATGGGCAGGAAGCTTTTGCTTAGAGTTGGGAGAATGACCGGAATGGAGGGCGGATGGAAGGAGCATTAGAGTGTGGATCGCTAACCACAAAAAAAAAAGTTGGTTATTGAACTTGGGGTATCTGACCGACGTCCAATGAATAAATAACTTTCAGTGCTATGAATTTTATCCCTAACCGCATAGACATCTCTTTGGCGTTAGGGGTCACGGAGCACAGTGGACTCTGTCCCCCCCTCTTTCCCCATTTTCACACTGGCAGTCCAGCATTGAGCCCGAACATTTTTTTTTGCACGCATGGATGTCTTTTATCCATGCTTGTTTTTTCTCTCAGATGTTTCCATGCATAACTTCACGAGCGATGCCCGCCCGCAAATTCATTTCGGAGCGTCGTTATTCGATGGAAATGTCGGC
This sequence comes from Ostertagia ostertagi, assembly GCA_036418205.1. NCBI lineage: Eukaryota > Metazoa > Nematoda > Chromadorea > Rhabditida > Trichostrongylidae > Ostertagia > Ostertagia ostertagi. The sequence goes on from MU893797.1 coordinate 7,464, forward strand.
GAAAATGACAAGTCAGGACATTCAAGTGCTAATTGCGCTACAATCCGGGGGACTAAGCGGGGATTGGCCTCGCAAATTCGCTTTTTTTCAGGTTTTTTGTCGTACACTCACTCAGCCTCTGTTTGGGCGCGGTCGGCCTGAAAGCTTTGTTGATTAGTAAAAGAACTTTGTTAGTAGTTCGCGTCGCTTCATCGATTACTACTTGTAGGGCGCTTAACGGGGACGCCATCCAGTAAATATTTGTTTTGTTCAGGCCATCCGTGCGTATTTCTCACGGCTAACTATAGTCGGCACAGGCTCAAGAGGCATTTTTGCAGTATGCAACCCGAATTTCAGAAAGGGTGTAGGGACAAAATTAGTTCTGAGCAGAGGGTTCCTTCGTGGAAAGACAAATTGTCTGCTCTGGACCCATGACCCTAGCATTCCCGACATATGTACAGCATCTGATTGATTAATATTAGTTCGCTGATAGGTAGTTGGTTCGCTTTGTGAAAGCTCAGTTCCGCGGATACAAGTTAGAGGCATGGCATCGGGCTCTAAATTGAATCTGTCTCTCGTGATTGGTCTTCAGTAAGTGAGAAGTATGAGAAAGTACGAGGAACCAATGCACCGCGTTGCGCTGTGATCGCATGGGCGGGGTTTGCGCTTCGCCCCCACCAGGCGGTTCATTGATTAGCCCTTGCTTGTGATTTGAGGACTTAATTTTCTTGGTTTTTTCCTCATTACGGTGTACCAACCAACACAAGTGCATCCATTTTTGGATACGGCAATACACACCTATTCAATCACGATTTGTGTCTTGATTCTCCAAATTTGGAAACACGGCGATAGCTCAGGAAACGGTAGATTAAAATGAACAAAAGGCTAGTTAAAGTAATCGTCTTAAGAGCATCCATCGGTAAATAATCTCCACTTGTATTACGCCATGCATTTGAACCTCGCCTCTAGTCGTGGTGTCACTTGAAATTGAATCGCCCAATACAATTAATTTTGAGAGCTAAATGATGTAATTATCAGCATTTTACCTCCCGTAGGGATCTAGGGCTAATTGGCTGAACCTGTAGTGGAAGACTTCAGTGACCTGGTCGAAGTCCGGCAAAAAATTACACACCTAGTCCTTGTTGGCAGTAAACAGCGCTACCTGGCAGTACACAATTTGCCATTTTTGCCAATTTGCCAGTGCTCGGCTACCAATCATCACTAATTCCATGAAAAACCTTTAAAAATGAGAGACGCATTTAAATCTTTTCTTCTTCTGCTACCGTAGCCCCGTGAACATCATCATTCTGTGGTCCTGGGACCCCATCCCTTCTGTCTTTTACTTGCCACTGGGTTCGTGTACCTGAATTTGGATGTGTTGAAACTCGCTCTTCTTTCTTCCCTAGGCTCCAAGTCATTCATAGGCGTCGACAAAATTGTTGCAGAATTCAGCCCTTGAATCGTCCTCCATTTCCTTCTTTGAGCATAGGAGCATGTCGTGACTTGCATGACGAGTCAGCGCAGTGCTTTATTCCTGGCGTCTAAACTTTCTGAAAAGACAATAGAGGGAACTCCCTGTGTCGTTTGGAGTTCTTTTGCTCAGCAATGAGATTTCCCACAGCCGAGAATAGCTTACTGGCCAGTTGAGGGCTGTCGACGCTATTTACGGATATGGCTGAGCGACTCTCCGAATGACGCATGACACGTGATGCTCCGAGCTGTTTCCAGTTCCGTTTTTCTCAAATTTTCGTGATCCTTCGCCTCTAATGGGCGGCTTGCCGTCTAGAAAGCACTAAAGGGCACAAAAAATCCAATTTACTCCTCTAACGGCTTAGCGTGGCCTAAGAAAGGGCAAACACGTGCTACACGCTCGTGTTCATGGATTTGTATGGCTCGCTTCGCGAAAAAAAATACGCCTTGACAAAAAACAAAACGAGGTTGCATCTGAACGTCTGCCTGGTTTCAAATTTTCTGCCCGATTTTGGTTGCTTTGCAGGGCTAGTGGGCCGAAGTCGTTTAGTTGAAAGAGCAAGTGACGCGGACCCCCGTGCACGATCCAAGGGTCATATCTTGCGTATCCATCCTAGTCCAGCCAATCGTTTTATACAACCGGGATTGGTCGTTGAAAGGCAGCGATTACGATAAAGTGGGAGCGCATCGGGGAAGCATATGCACCACACGAATCAGTTACTTGGCTGCCAGGAAGCGAGGTGTAGCGCTTTCACGACGAAAGGTGCGCTGGTTGCTGAGCAGGACTTCGAAAGCACTCCGCCCCCAAAGCGCGCCACTAGTTTACTTGGTGATTTGGACGAGCTGCGTTGCTACCAGCTCGTCCAAATCACCAGCTTACAACTGGAGCTATATGATTGGAGCGTGGTTTGGCATAGAGTTACCAAACGCGTTGCGTTGAACTCGTTCATACGCCCATCTGTGTCACCTGTTCTTGAGTGAAAACCAACGGTCCAAAAAGGGGGTCCCATTTTGCATTTTTTGAGGAATATCTCCGCTTTTCGCCACCGAGAGAAAGGATCCTTGAGCGCACATGTCTCCTCTAACCTTCTGGAACTGTCTAATCGCTGCCGTTACGGACAGGAGTTGGTCGTAGCGATGGAACATGGTTAGGTTTCGGTTAGTCATTGTGGTTCAGCAGTGGCATTCAAATGAGTGTATGATTTGATATCGGAGTGCGTGCGCTCCCTGAGAGAATGAGCGTATGATGAGTTCTTTGTACGTTATCGGGTTAATCGGGGGTAAAAAAGTTGCAGTTGTTCAGTGCTGCGAGGCTTAATTTTGGGTTTGGTATAAACGTTGGCTTATGCAGGCATCGTTCGTTCGTGATGTTTGTATTATTCTTTCGATTGAACAGAATGGTCGTCCAGTTTGTTCACTTGTTCCAGCAATCATTATGCATTTAGTTTGATCACGAGGAGCGGCCAATTTCTCAGAAATTGTGAATTTTTCTCTGATGTGCGGTTCGTCATTAACGATCTTCGCTCGGCTGCTGCTGTTTTTCTAAGGATTTGTGTAATAGCTTAGATCCAAGGAGAATTTGTAATTTATGCCTGAAGGGATTTTTCAGCTGCGAAAAGGTATATGGGCTTAAATTGCGAACAACATGTTCCGAGTTGACGCAGGAAGAAAAGGGAAACTGTCGTAAACAGAAATATGGGTTTTTTTCTTCGAATACTTCGTGGAGGAGAAACCTTTCAAATAAACAGTCGAAGAAAAATTCGATGAGAGATCAAATTGGAAATTAGAGTGCATTGGGAACCAGCGAGGCAAACGTAAATATGTGAGAGGGGTTTGGGGAGGGCGTGGATGGATGCAAGTGGTGAGCCCCTCGTTCTCTACATTTTGAGTCCTACTACAGTCTAGCCGCAAGTGACTACTTCGGCAGTTACGGTTCCAGTTTCACCGTTTTCCGATCCACGGGGATAGATTGTCCAAATGAACTAACCGATTTGTGGACCATCCAACCATTCAGCAGGGCCGTAATGGTGCCGCTTGCGCCGCTACACGCTCACCGATGGGTAGCCCCTCGCCGTCTGACTCTAGCCGTTCAACAGAGAGAGCGTTAGCGTTGAAGAGGGCAGCATCGATGAGAGTCGCATCAATGCGGAAATCAACGGGCAAGAAGGGTCCGAGATTCAGACCACTTTTCTAGGTTTTTCTTCATCCACTCTTCACTGACCACCTCTCCTTGATTCTGAGTGGGTTGCCTTTTTATCGTAATCTCTGTCTTTAAGGTTAAGAGTCGGAGGCAGCTTTTTTCCACTATTTAGTCGTTCCCTCAGCGTCGCTGGTTGTCCAAGACGTATCCAAGGTTGAAAAAGACTTAAGTCATACTATGAAATATCCGTATTCATGGTGACATCACAACGAATGTGAAAATGCCAGATATTCTGTTCCATGCGCAATATCCCACATATTCTTCTCAAAATGGGCTTCAACAGCGTTTTTCCATGAAGTATTCTCACCAGACCACCTGCTTTGCTGCTGTAATTCGTTGCAGCTGGTTCTCGATGTTTTTCATTTCTTTCTGTTCCTAACAGATGTTCCAAAACATCGTGTTGTTTTCGGTTTTTCTTGAACGACAACTGATAAATAGACCACTGAACATTCTTCAAAAACTTTAACATTGTGGTAAATTGAGAGAGGTATCGATTGGGGAACTAATCCACTTGAACCGCTCAGAGTATTCGAATAGATGGGGGCCGTTTTGGTGTTTGTAAATTCATTCAATAGTATATTCAAAAGGTATCAAACGTCATGAAGTTTCCGGCCCTAGGTGCTTAACTTTCCAAGTCGAATATATTTAGGCAATTCCAGGAATGATGCCCGTACTCCTAACCTCTTTCTCTCCGCCAATTTATGTTCCAAGACCCCGCCAGGGTTTTTCGACCCTGTAAAGCATTTTATGCCCTATTTTCAATTTTGAAGACGTTCTGCGCAGTGAATCTCATGCAGAACGGTTCTTGGAGGGGAGCAGCTAATTCGTGGGATAGCTAATTGAGCCTATCGTGTCTCGTAGCAATCTTTAAGGGATATGGTTGAAAGTGGTTAGTCGAAATTCCTGATTGATTTTATCCACACCAGCTGTGTTATCGTAAGTTGGCGTCAGGTTTATGTGGCCACAATAATTAATAAATGAAAACTCATGTTAGCTTCGGTGGATAACGGAAACTACCACCGCATAGCTAAGTTGAAGGCTCACGATCAGTGTCATATTAGCTGCTGAGCTCTGGCATAGTGCAACCTCACTTTAACTCTCAACTCATGGAGGGAGAACGTTAGAGCGGGTAGCGTTTTGATTACTCCTGCAGAATGTCAGAAGATTGTCACTGATGGTGTGAAGTGAGGCACCCCTTTGGGTCGCGCCTTTTATACGATTTCCTTTCGAAATCGTTCAGTAATTTCGATACATATCCAATCATTCAGTGACTCATGGGTACCTGCAGATTTTCGAATTTAAGTGTCTTTACCCTCTCAGACGAGTTTGGTTCAATTTCACCAAAGGCATAACCATCTTGACTTGCACAGAGATATCCACAAAGTGAGGCGCTGTGCATCGAAGCCCTGGCGCACGACTTTTGCTTTCCAATTCAATACAGTAGCGGTCAAAAGTGTTCGCCGAAACGATTTTCAGTGCATTATTTTTTCTCGCTTGAGCAACGCCCTCAAAGATTGATATACTATGTTTTCTAGTGTTTTTATATCCTCAAGCTTAAAGAATCAGGATATTCGAAAGAAAAAATTTTCGAGGTCACCATTGATTTTTTCTGGCAAAAAAAGAGAAGCACGGAAAACCGTTTCGGCGAACACTTTTGACCGCTACTGTATATTCAAGGTTGTAATACAGCTTTTTCCAAGAGGAGGGCTCAATTCGTACCATCAGTGACATTCTTCTGACATTCTGTGGGAGAAATCGAGGCGCTCATGTTGTTGGGTGGGAGAGGACAGTCAAGTGAGTGACCCAAGTGAGTTACTCTGGGACTAAGGTAAGGCCTTAGGGATAGAAAGGGATTCTGGAGGAGGTTGTGAGCACCTCTGTGTGCGCGGCTTGGCGTTCTTCCTTCTCCTGCGTTTAGCCCCTAGGTTTACGCCGTTACGTGTCACTCATCGCCCAGTTCTGATTCCCCCCAGGACATATCGCCCGAAATCGACAACGCATTCACGTTTTTTCGAAACCGGCTCCTGAAAAACAAAACGTTCCTACCAGCACTTGTGAAGTGTTAGCACTCACTTAATTGCACCTAAATCGACCCGGGTGGACGCGCTGTTGCTTGGAGGCTTCGTACGCGACCGCTCGCTTGTGCTACACTTATGTGGACAATGTTATTTCTCCTGTTCAGCATTCGCAGTGAAGAATATGCAGAGTTATCATAAGAATGCTGAGTTACCTAGCAAAGCTTCCGCCCCGGCCGGTATTCTTACCCGGATCTCCTGCTTTTCGGGAGGTCGGCAACGCGAACGTAAAACAGCACTTATCAATAAAACTGTATGCAAATTATTTACAGCATTTTGCCTAATTCCTGTCACGATTTTCAGGTGTTCATCAAGCAGCATTCTGTCAGCCGTCGTACTCCTCGTTGCAGCCGTACTTCGACAGTAGAGATATTTAGAGGCGTTTTGGCAATTTTCCAGAGCACTTTCCGGCCATTTGGTAGCCCCTGACAGTCATCTCAGTCCTCCTCGATTTCTGTAGATCGCTTTTACCGCTAATGTTCCCCTTTTCATGCTAACTCCGAGTTCATTTCCTAGCCGGCTACAGCCCCATGTTGTACCACTAATCTCAACTGGTCTGCACTAGCTCCCTCATATGCTAGAGATCATTCGTTGTACATATATAGGTGTTCTAATGCGCTCCCCGTCGACTTGTGTTTTCCTTTAAATTTTTTTTGTATATTTTAGTATTCTTACGCTTTGCCACGACTTACATTTATATATTTCTTGTTGTGAAGAGATCATAATGGTTTTTTTTCTGATTTTTTTCCGATGTACTGCCGATAGTGTTTAGTCGATGATGAAGTAGCTTGCCGTTTTTCGACGTATTTTTTCTTATGAATTTTACATAGATTTTTTTCGCCCTCGATTTTAACAGGCTTTCTTTCTGTTTGTTATGCGCGAGTAAAGTTGTGATGTCAGTGCCGACAGGAGTTCTGTCCGACTTGCAGCATGCATGTCGACAGGGTTGGGCGATAGGGGGGTTTTTTCGTCGTGGTTCCATGGAAATTCGATTTCTCCATTAAAAGTACTCAAGTTGCATGGAAATGAATCCCGGCTGCAGAGCCCATGTTGAAAACGACTAGGGGGAAACTGATGAAATTCTATCGAAGAAATTGGCAAAATTGTGCTCGTCTCAGCTTCAATTAGCGAGGAGTCCTCTATTTCCATTTCCCTCTCTGTTTTTCTTTTTTTCTCATTTCCTGTCCTGTGAATCTGAGTATTAAAATACAAGGAGGAAGTTCAAAGGCACGGGAATTGCTGTTCTTCGTGTTCGCAAAAGTTCAGTACGTTGGCATCCGTACTATCGTATTGGCACATTATCTGTATAAGAATCAAGTAAAGCATAAAAAGCATGAAGCTTTCGGCGTTGGTCTCCCGCCTTGGGATACGCCATGCATTCTACCCCAGGTTGGAAAACCAAGTTCAAAAATTGTATAGGTTGTGGGCAGGGAGTGTGGAACTCAAGGATCCGGTCCCTGGCTCCATAGAAATGCTCACCAGCGGTGCGGACGCGTCTGCGTATTGGTGACGTCACAGCGGCGGACGGAAACGAGCAAGGGCCAGCTCTGCCATGGAAGTTCAGTACATTGAGTAGGTGAAAATGTAGTTCGGGGGGCCACCCTATCTAATCGAAGTGGAGCTGCGGAAAGACACTCATATCTAATCAAAGTAGAGTTGCGGGAAGGCACTCATATCTTATCATATCTTTCACTGAGACCGTGGCCTACGACCACTTGTTACCTTGTCGCTGCTAACTTGCTATTCTTCACTTTCACCAAAACCTTCATCCGATTGCCGTGCAAGCCCTCGAAGAAAGGGCCACTCAGGTATCCGATCCCGTACGGAATCTCGGGTTGGTATCCCTATCTAATCGTACGCTCAGAGAGCCTGTGCTCTGAATGTTGATTAGATATGACCGCCCTTCCGCAACTCCACTTCGATTAGATATTGTCACTTTGATTAGATATTATGAGTGGCCTCCTCGAACTACATTTTCACCCATTGAGTACTCCGAGCATGCATCGTGCTCTTACTTTACTTCGTAAGAGGTGGAAGTGAAAAAAAGAAAGAATCAAACTCGAGGAGCGGGCTGGTTTATTCAACTTTGTTGTGTGCCCTGAGGATTGATTCATCATGGGAACCATAGTTTTCATTATATTTCCAGAAAAACCCGATTCCTAGTGTAAGGATGATGCCTATACGCAACACACTCTTTTCGCTCGCGGCACAACGAATTGAAAAAGTTGGAATGGTGCCAGGAGCCCCGGTATTCTTTGAATGAAGCGGCGATGGTCGCTGCTTGTCCTTCCTTCGATCCTGCCGCAACTGCGACGTCACTTTGAGTCACCAGGTCGCGCTAGCATCCGCGCCAGGTACCCGACAGGAGACACGTCGCGCTATAAAAAGGCAGAGTCAGCGGACGAGTCGCAGCGCTTGATGTGCGATGTAGGACGTACAATGGTACATTC
>MU893798.1:0-12357 GCA_036418205.1 Ostertagia ostertagi
ATGCAAGGGCTATCTTGGTGGATGTATTACTCCTTTCAGCAGGTGACTTGTGGATGCCGTTTGCCTAGAAATCCTGAGCTTTCGAAGGCAAAAAAACTGGAAGAAGTCCGTTTTCGAGTAGTCCGGATCATGAAGCTCTCCCTCTTTTAGTTGAATCAGCAGCAACAGAAGCAGACGGTATTCTGTTGGGGCCAGATCTGCTGAACACAACTGGTGAGACAGAACATCCCATAAGGGGCTTGGAGACTTTGCTGGACCATCTTCAAAATTCCTTGACGGTCGTTGCTTGGATGAAGTGAACTTTGCAGCGTTTTCCAAGCATAGCATAGCTGCCGGTGGAGCCATCAGTTTCCCCATATTCGTCGGAATCCCTGGTTCTACACGTCTGAGCCAGTGGCGCTCGCGGTGTGGTTTACTTGAGGAACCCACTCCTTGCTACCACCAACAAAGTAGTCGGGTCAAACAAGATACAGCCGGTAAATCAAAATGTTCATGCAAAATCTGAAGGCTTCTGAGGGCGGTTGTCACCCAGATCACGAAATCTCCTTTTGCCATAATTTCTCTTCTTTTTGAGGAGCTATTGAGGAATGGCTATTGTGTTCTGATGACTGTGGAAAAGCTGTGTGTCAGCTACCGTGTATTGCACCAAGAACTGTTTCCAAACAACTCCAGAAGACACTCGTCACTCAGGGTAACAACCCAACCGACTTTGGGTTTTTTCTCGAGTTTCTGGCCATCGGCAACCAAATGTTTGCCATGTCGTGAAAGACACTCTGAAGGTCCATCGCAAGACGTAGGGCTCTTGCCGCATCGCTTCCACTGACGCGTTTTCTGGGTTTTAGAATCAAGAGTAGCCAAATATGCTTTCAGTCAAAGTCGATTTTCTCAGCCATAATCGCTGCGAAATACCACGGCAGAAATGCTCTGAAGAGATCATTGACTAGGGTTTATTGAAGAATTTTGCCACAACTTGATGGTCGAAAATTACCCGAGAAGGATTTTACCAACATACACATGGAAATGGGCAAAGGAACTTCTGGGCAACCGTCAATAGTATACGTTGATCCTGACCTAGTATTCGCCTCAGAACCGTGCGAGCAGCATTACCAAAGTGAAGTTCGGGCTGTTCATTTGGGAGAAAGGAGATTCTGAGATGCTTCTGATGATTCTATCACATTACTGAAGTCAACCTAAAGAGCCATTCCACGCTGATTTTTGCAGTGCTTGTTTTTGTGCAGTGAAGTGGTGGTTCTCAAACCAGGCTACCGAGCGAAAATAGCAAACCGAGAACAATATCCTCTAAATACGGGGTTTGGGTGTGACTGAGTTGATGGATACTGGCTGCGAAATGGCCGTCAGGCGTCCAGCGTGATCGTAGTGGACCCAACAACAGAGTGGTGAATAGACTAATGGTAAGGGGCAGGGTCAACCGTCCGCGCGCACTATTCGAAAGCGGGGATAGCATTTCGAGTTGATCAAGGTTGACTAACACTGAAAAAAAATCAAGCGGGGGTCGTGTTCTTGGAAGTTGAAGGGTGTTGGATTGTTTAGAAGATTATCTGCTTTTATTCTGACCACAGCAAGTTTTCGAGTTCTTCAAGATAAATCTCTGGCTAATCTAATACATTTTATAGAATGATGTATAGAATGATCTTCTTCGGATCATTACCAACATGGGAGCGTGAAATGAGGTGGCTGATTAACTCCTTAAACATTCTCAGTAAATGAAGTAAACGATATACGTCAAATTGAGCATTATTAAAACGCTTCAGATGCTCTATGGAAGACAATGCTGATCATAGTCATAATATAGTGGACATCAAAGAATTCTAATGATTTTCTCCTTAACTTTCGAGGTAACATTGCTAATCTTCGATCCTGAGTATCCTATCCTGCATATGCACCCTAAGACTTTATAATTAGTAGCTTTTTAAGCCTAAAACTAATGTCTGGCAAGATGCCAAGCTTCGCGCCATGGATACTCTGCATGTCTGCATCCCCTGGGGAGCCCCGCGAGCATAGCATACGGCCGCTTTCGGGGCGGCCGCAGCCGGGGAGCTCCCCCAATAGGGGGCCCCTCCCTTGTTGGGGGAGCATAGCATACGGCCCCAGATCACCCTAGCTGCTACGTCGCTTTTCAGACCTCGTGGATGTGGGGTTAATGAGTGCTCCATCACAAACGCACTTAAGCACAACCAAGTGAGATCCCACTTCGATCGCGCTACCAAGTGCATTTAGTTAGAAAATTGCTCTGGGCGCATTTCGCAATGCGACACACCACGTGACGACTGCTGCGCTGGCCGCACACCGCCTCTCGCACGAACGTTCGTCATCACTATTTCGTATTGATAACGATTGTGGCTGTCGGTCTCTTATGCAATTCACTTTATTTCCGTCATGAACTTCTATATGCAAGGCGCTTTGTTTCGAAGATGTTTGAAAGCATGAAAATGCTGCACATTTCAATCTACCTCGATGTTATCCTTTGGTTATGATGTAAATGTGGTTGTGATTTCCTCGGGATCTAAACGATTTTTATCGGTGCTTGATGCAGTTTACCTTTTTTAAGTAGTAGCGCTCAGCGAACTGAAGTAAATGAGTCGCATTTACAATAAGTCGAGAAATCAGGCATTTCAATGTTCTTGTTTTGATGGGATGGAACGCTGCGACAGCTGTGCATATATGCGTAGTGATTGGACGTTTTGAAAAGATTCAGAAGCTGTTTCATGGATTGGTATTCAAAGGAAATGTGAAGAAAAAATGGAAGAAGTTGGTCAAAAAATTTACCATTTTGATGGTAAAGCTCATAAACTTGGTAGTAAAGCTTGCACTCGCCCTCCATCAAAACACTGGCAGCTTTCTTCATTCGTTACTATCTAATCTGGTTCTTCTGGGGCTGTAAGGTATTATCCTCCGGGACGGAATACCAGGGAGTAGAGGGACCTCTCTCTAGTAGGGTACGCTCTCCACAAAAATTCCCCGAGAGCCCACGCGCGCGTACCGATTCTCGGGGATATCTCCGTGATTGACATGCAGGCCGGGAGACATCCCCGAGAACCGGTGACATTCTTTCCAGAAAAGACCAAAAAAAACTTGAATACATTCTTTCCCCCGAGAGTTTTCGGGGAGAGCATACCTTACCAGGGAGGGGTCCCTCTTCCATTCGGGGAAGCATACCTTATGGCCCCTGATTAGTAACAATGGCGCAATGTGGGTAAGGGGGCGGGATTACGTAAATTCGGGTCAGGATCACGGAAAGTGCAATTTCTCAGGGCCGAGCCTCTGAAGGGGAGAGGGGCTACGGTGTGCGACTCCGCAGCAAGCTTAGTCCTAGAAGGGGCCGCCTCCCCCTCCGGGCTACAATGCGCCGTTACAACTCAACAAGATGCGCATTCCTGAAAGCTTGCTATTTGTGCTGGTTTCTGAGTTGCCAATCTACTGGGGAGGCTAAGGGGACCACGCAGCGTGGCGCTCTGTTTGTCTGCACCTCTGGGGTTTAGTCATAGGAGTCGTTACTATTTCGCCGTATTTGGGGGGGGGGTCGACGGACTACTTGAACTCGGTCCTTTAAGCTGCCTCAGTTCACGCTCTCGTCTGCGCTCTCGCCTTATCAGCGGCTCATGACCACATATCTCACACATTCAAACTTTTGCCTGTAGTTGGCTCACCCACCTCGAGTCCCTCCCTCCTACAAGGCTTAGTCCTGGGCTCTCACCTTTTGGGATTTGAGCCGAGCCAGGCGCCGTTCTCTAGTCGTCTGTGCTCTCCACCATTCGTAGCGGTTGACGGACTACTTGAACTCAGATCACAAAAGCGTCGAGAGCTTTTCATGGGTCCGAGCACAGCGATCTCACAGCGGATACGCATTGATCGTCCGATTTTCCGATACCCTTCTGATTGGACGATCGATACGAAGTCGGTATGATGGGACGACTGACCATAAGTGCCCGAATGGGAGTACTGCATATGCCTAGATGCGAGCGTTCCAACGGGTTACTAACCGTTTCAATTGATTGGGCAGGCTTCGAGCGAGGTCACATGATCGCCAAGCTTGATTGTGAAATCATCTCTTCTTGAAAATCGATGGATTGGGTGCAGATTGTACTCTCGAGGTTGCAAAACAATTGGTTGGAACTTAGAGGGAAAGGAAGTCAAGCATTATTGCCTCCACTCCGCTACACGCTTGCTTTATCTATTATCATTCAGACTGGCGAAGGTGGATGCTCGACAATGTTTCCCCTATTACTACAGTTTTTAATGGATTTTCAGCTGTTCTTGTTGGGCAGTTTTCGAGATGCGAAAGTTGTCGCAAGCGTGATTTTTTCACAAATCTCTCCAAGCTTGAAATCGATTTTGGACCTGGTGCTTATCGCAGAAGACTGCTACCATTACGCCATGAGGTCCACATTTCAACTTTACCAGATTTCAGTGGTACATTTACCAGAGTGTTAAGTCGGGGGCAAAAGGCCAGTAAAGCAACATCAGTTTTTCAAATTGGTGATTTCTTGATAATCAGGTGAAACCGTTGCACTTCCTATTGATTCTAGAAATTTGTCTTCCGTGGTTCTTCGTTCTTGTGAAATCTTTCGCTCTTCCATTTTGAAGCATCGTTTCAAGTCCACTTATGTGGTTTGTCATAGAAGATGGTCCGTAGACGAACTGCATCGCCAAGGCCTTCGGGTCCCGTCCGACGAGCATCACCACCGCCGTCGGCCATGCGTGCTGCTCCACCTCCTGCACCCATGTCATCGATGCCAGCTAGATCAGGTAAAGCTTGCTTTTAGGCCTGAGTAAAGGTTTCCTATTTCTGATTATTCCTTTACAGGTGCTCCTATGGGAGCACCGATGGGCGCTCCGATGGGCGCCCCTTCGCAAGGACCAGGCTTGATGGCACAAATGGCGGCCACAGCCGGAGGTGTCGCCATTGGCAGCGCTGTGGTGAGTAATTTAATTGCTAGATTCGGCGTGTATTCTTGTAGATTTTGTTATGATAGATTGTGATCTTCGTTTATAGGGTCACACTGTTGGTCACATGCTTACTGGCGGAGGAGGCTCGTCTGCAGCAGAAGCCGCACCAGTTCAAGCTGGTGGTCATGAGGCTCCACAACAGCAAGCCTATTCTAATCCTTGCGAATTCGAGTGGAAACAATTCATTGATTGGTGAGCTTTTAGCCGTAGATGAACATTTAGATCTTTCAAAAAGTCCTTGCTATCTTCTTATGGTTACTTATTTTCAGCACTCAAAATCAGTCCGATGTTTCACTCTGCAATGGATTCAATGAGGCGTTCAAGCAGTGCAAAGCCCGTTATGTTTAGATAGGCCGTCAACCGTACTCAGAACTTTCTACCGTCAATTCTGTTTCCCTCACCGCTAGTAGTTGCATTACTTTGAACTCATTCTTCATTAAATCGTTCACAATAAAATTCAATAGTCTCCCACCGTAGGATGCAATTGTCCAAGTTGTTGTTGTTGTAGAGGTACGAATAAAATTTAGTAGGGAAGTGCTCTTGTGTTTAATAAAGTCATGCCTTTTCAATACTTATTAAAGTGGTGTCAACTTCGAAGGAGGGGAAAAAGTAAGGACTTGTTCCCGTTTTCAAGCCCGTATGAGAGCTTATACTAGTGGTTACTGAACTTCTTTGAACCTTCGGCCGTCGTCATCAGTTTCGGTATAGACAGAAATTTGTACATGTTTGCTTGTTCCTAAACCCTAAGCAATCGATTTGTGGTCAATTCGAAGACGCCTCGAGCTAGAAAGTTCTATCTACTGAACTGTGCTTCAGAAATGACTGATGGTCAAGCAAATGAGTTTTTGGTGGGAAGAATTTTCGGAACGTCTGGTGTCGCTCGCAGTGAGCTTCCCACTACACATAATTACTCCTGGTAAGTTTATTTTCAAAGCCCGGTAAAAAATCTGACAGTGGTAGTTTTTCGAAGTTGTCGCAAGCATGTCTCTCTTTTCTCTCGTATCGATCGCTTCGTACACTGATCGCCTCGGGGTCTGCTTGTCACACGCGAGTACGCTGCTCTTTGATATGACACGTAGTGCCCTCTTTTTCTTGCCTTCTGTTTTCGTTCAAGTGTCTACTTGCTTCTGAACTTTCGCATAGAATTTTCGCATGATTTCATTTTTTATCGCAATTAGGGATATTGTAAATGCTTACTACTCTTAGCATTACCGTTATCAGGTGAGAGCATAAAGTATGGTGAAAAAAAAATTGATTGTGCTGGTCGAGGGCAAAAGGATATCAATTATAGCAAAGTTCAATCATGTCTGAACAAAAATTGTTAGCAGTTGCTATTAAGTCCGGCTGCTCTTTAATTTACTAACTTTCTCTAAACCACAGAAGTCGACCACTGCCCGCATGAGGTCCTTCATAATTTTATGTGATGGTTTTTGAAGAGCAGCTTCTATGATCCATATGAAGTATGTTGTTTCGTGCACTTCAGCTTCAACGTCATCCACCTTGAATAATCGATTTCAAATCAGACGATTGGTTGGCTCAATCTTCGTGCGACATCAAGTCGGACAAATGGGCACGGACGTCAGACTTGCATAAGACTCATTCATAACTCGGCGCAGCTTCTTGCTGGTAAACCCAACCGTGCCAAAGCCTTTGAGGTGCTGGGAAGAGAATGAGAACTTTTGAGGGTTTCTGAAATGAACTCACTCATGATCAGTTCTGATGATTTTCTCATTGGCGTGGTGAGCTCTGTTTCACGCGTCCGCGCGCATGTTCAAAACCACTCATTTGAAACTGTTTTCCATGACATCGAGTAGACTTGCTGCCATTCGTAGGTTTCATAACTTAGACACTCTAAGAAAAGCTACGTCTTACAATGCTACATACGATATTGCTCGTTTCGGAATTCCTAGCCAGTTTGATCACGTTTCTCGGTGAGTTGGTTGGATACGCTTTTGTCAATAATTACGACCACCCTTTAACGTTCGCAACCAGCCGTCTACCAGAAGGAACATACGTGCACTTCATTGTAGCCATCAAATGGTGGTGCATTCTTCAGATCCCAGCGGCTCTAGTAGAAATGAGGAATGATTTCGAGCGGCACCGGGTGAGGTTAAGAAGACCGGTCGTTTCGGAGCAAGTGGAGCCACTCACCATAGAAGTTGTGAAACCATGAAACAGTAATGCATCTTATAGGCCATTGTAACAAATCTGATGATGCACGAGTTTACTCAATGATGTGAACTGCGTTTTTTGAAGTCCAATTCTGTCACAGATATTAGACAATGGTTTAATGATCATATTTTAGTAAGCGAATGTCATTCATTCTTCGTGAGGTTGTTTCTATGCGACAAAAGAGTATGGCCAGCCAAGTAATCATGAAGATGCTTGGGATGGCTTGCTCCGGTAGCCGTACACGAATCGCGCTACTCGTAGACCTATTAGCAGCTGGGGTTTGAAAGCAGCTGAGTCAGAGTTCCTTGCATACTCCTTTCTCTTTCTGTTCTGAGATGTTGTTGGTGTTTCTCTTTTGAGATTCTCAACAGTCTTCTATGAGTCGTTCAGCTAGTGCGGGGACGGGGACATCTTTTCTCATGATCCTGCGATCTGTGAAGTTGACTTTGTACGTAGACTACCTGCCTTTTTCTTGGATTCAGTGCTTACATCGTTTTTGTCCGTTACGATAGGTAAACGGCTCTTGTGGGAATCATACGTCAACAATTAATCTCTGGAACAGGGCATTGTCCGCATGATGGGCGATCGCAGAACGATGGGAGAACCTTCATTTATGAAAAGGACAGGAAGCAGTAATATGCAGGACGTCTGTCTTAGCAGAATTTGTGATTTTTATAGTGCTACGAAGTTTCAACCTGCAGTCTTTACTCATTTGACATACACTTTTGAAGTGTGCATCAATATTCAGTACCCATCCTGTATTCATGCCCCACCATTTGTTTCCAGGTGACGGTGTGAAATGGGTTTTTGTTAGTATCGTTCATTTTTCTTGTTGTGGTGATATTTTGAGTGCGTTAGTGGCGGGGCTATGCTAAAATATAAGATTAGAATCTATCAACGCGTCATTATGAATGCTTATCTCATCTCCAGGCTGAGGCATTAGTTCAGGTTCTTTGTTAAGAATTCACGAATATCTGTATTCGCTCAAATAGCCAAGTAAAAAGAAGAGCCCGCTAGACGTGGACAGCCTCCACTCGACAACCTGTGCAGGATGTCGACAGTCGGCTTCATCGGACTGGGCAACATGGGTGCCCACATGGCACGAAATTTGATGAAAAACGGGCACAAGCTTGTGGTCTATGATATCAACAAGACTGTGCTGTCAACTTTCAAAGTGAGCACTTACTTATAGACAAATTCTCTATTCTACCATACGCCACGAAAGAAACTCCTAAAATTTAAGGTAGATGGAGCCGAGAGGAGAACGGGATATGCCCCAAAGGATGAGGTGCAGCGGCTGATCTGCGTCCAAGGACATAATCACTATGCTACCGAGCAGCCCTCACCGTAAAGAAGGCATACGGAGGAGATGATGGTCTTTTGAAGTTAGTTGTTTAATTATCAGGATAGCCAATTATTCGTATAGAATGGGTTCGTTCCTATACACAAGCGCTCCTTGTAGGCGCGCTAGCCAAATATCTTGTCCCCAATAACGGCACTCGAAGTAACAATACAAACTTTTGATTCTACTTTCCAGAGGGATGCAGCCTGGAAGTTTATGCATAGATTCATCCACAATTGACCAGACGGCATCCATCGAGGTGGCGGAATGGGTGTAAAAAGAAAGCAAAGTACATATGTGGATGCCCCCGTCTCAGGTGGAGTGACAGGTGAGCTTTTCTTTTTCTGCGATTGACATTTCTATCACTCAGTAGGCAGAAACTGCCCTGCTGATCTGTGTTTTATATCTGCCATTTTAGGTGCGCAAAATGCTACACTCACGTTTATGTTGGGAAGTGGAAATTGTCAGAAGACTTTTGATCGCGCAGCGGCAATAATCAGGCTGATGGGCAAAAATGTGGTGAGTCCGCTGAAGTCGCTCATTCCGTATAAACAGCTTCTGTCTCCATTTGCGCATTAAGGTCATCGAGAAGTTTCTTTTATTTCTTTGTTTTCTTCTCATAACTGAACACTCTTAATTAAGGTTGTGCCATGAATGTGTTTTCAGGCCATTTATGTGATGGCAGATTTCGTACGACCCCACCCCTCCTTTTCTTGAAGTCCCCATTTGTATAATCCCCTCCTTTAAGTTTGTTTCTCTGTTCATGCGTAACTTGGGTGATCCATCCTCCATACCCTCCTCCTTCAGAGACATTGATTCTACTGGGGTAATAGCTCATTAAATAGCGGAGTTCCTCTGGATTTCATTCAAAGTTCTGCTACTTTTTGAAAAATCTTTTCCTTCTCTAAGGCTAGAAAAGAGTATGATGTGTAAGTACGACTCCCTAAAAAAAGCATCTCATCACTCCAACTCACCCTGATCCATTCTTTATGTTATTGCTCAAGATGAATGCGCCCCTCCCCCCGCCCGCCCCGGCCCCACCGTGTCTCGCGTTGGACGAGCTTCTAAACCAAAATCGCGGAAGTAGTTATTGAATCAGTGCTTTGTCAATAGGTGACCCAATTTACTGTTACAGGTGAACTGTGGAGATGTAGGTGCCGGCCAAGCAGCTAAAATCTGCAACAATATGCTATTAGCCATAGAAATGGCTGGAGTTGCTGAAACAATGAATCTCGGAATAAAGTAAGTGACCAAATGTTCCCTACAAATGGTGTTTTTCGACATTTCCTATTGATTTATAATACAAAAGTCAAATCGCTCACTCATCGAATGGTAGCGTGACTTGTTGCAGTCATCGTGTATATAGCGCTATACTTTTGATTGCGATACTTGGCGTGTTAAGGATCATTTTATGGTGAGATACGTTTTCTCTAGTCAACGTCGATGTTCTCGTGGAATGAGCTGTGGTAATATGGGGGTAGTTGTTGCGTCTAGCGAAAAGTTATGCTCCACTCAGCCACTGTTGAGTACGACTTAGTGTAGTTTGTATTTCTAAATTTCACGCAAACATTTAAGGATGGGTTTGGATCCAAAAGTACTCGCTGGTATAATCAATACCTCTTCTGGTCGCTGCTGGTCATCAGATACTTACAATCCTGTTCCGGGTGTGATCGAAGGAATTCCGCCAAGCAACGGATATCAGGGCGGCTTTGGGAGCGCTCTCATGGCAAAGGTGAGATGTTTTTCTCTGACTATCTGCTGGTTTTCAGAGTAACATTTTAATGTCCCTTATTAATGACGATTCCGACTATTGATTCCTGTCTTAGGACCTCTCTTTGGCGCAGAACGCCGCAACTACTACACAGTCACCTACGCCATTGGGATCTTTGGCTCATCAGATTTACCGCATTCTGGCACAGGATCCTAGATATGCTGGCAAGGACTTCGGAATTGTTTATCAATTTCTGAAAGAACAGAAGTAGAGTATCACTATATCTATGACAAGTGAAAAAATTGCAATTTAGTTTCATTGTCTCCTTCACTATTTGCTTTTCGCTCAAATTGTGATATTTTACTAGTGCCCAGTTATTACGCTACCTCTGGAGCATATTACGGTCGTTTGTGAAAGAACCGGTAAATATTAAGTGACGAATTCTGTGTCATTAGCATGTTGATATTCATGTGATTACCTTGTGGATGGCTCTTGCGTAATTGCTCTATAAGCGCGTCGATAATGGGGAAGTTTCCCAAATTTGGCTAGACGCAATTAATCTGAAGAATATGAGAAATGAAGAACTAGGTGGATTACTTTTCCCTGTGAAGTCTTTTTTCTGCAATGTTTCTCAATCAGGTGTGTAGTTATGCAATCGCAACTTAACGATGTCTTCATTTGCAAGCGTTCGTGTGTTTCTTGGCTATTGCTGGTTGATTGATATCTGGAAATCAATGGCGGAGTTAATATAGTGGCATGTTGCGCTGCTTACTATATTGCTTGCTTTTGAGTGTATAGTAAGCAGCGCCAGTAAAATCCTGAATTAGCTCAAATCTGACTTCCCCCAGTTTCGATTAATTGTGACCCTATTTCTTGGGGATAATCAGAAACGATTTATACATCAGCCAGCCGGGGATATGCAGTCTATATCTCGCCGTCTGAGTAGGCGTGTCTATGAATCTGACGTGGCCGTCGCCGCACTTGATAGAAGGCTTGTGGATAAGCTGTTTCTAACATACTCCGCTGGATATCAGCAAAGCATGCTGGAAGCAGCTTATCCGCGCAACTTCTATCAAGTGCGGCGGCCGCCACGTCAAATCCAAAGACACGCCTAATCAGACTTCGAGATATGGGCTGTATCCCCGTAGTCGATGCTCAGGATTTTGTGGGTGATTCACTAGAACAGAAAGCGACTTTTTCGTGTTTCGTGGCGCGACACATTGTTCGCTGCGGGGATCTCGGCGCCCCTGCTAATGATTCAGCCGGTGACCTGTAGGTTTCGCCCGCAGTGGATAAATGTTTCGCGCTGCGAAAAAGTTGCCTTCAGTTCCCTTGTGGACCCCTACCGTGGTTCGTCCCCCGATGCATTGCACACACGGAGAAGTCGACACGCAGTGACCGCTTCGCCAGTCAGGTCATACAGATGCCATCAAAGTGACGGTCCGCGACGAAACCCGATTGTCTCTATGTCAGGATGGGATATGTCCGCGAGGTTGGGGATGCGTTCCCACGTTAGCGATGTATCCCTAAGTTGGGGATGTGCCCCCAACGTCGGGAATTCATCCCACGGCCCCCTTCCCGATTTTGTGGACGTGCACGCGGGGGTCGAGGCGCCACGGCCCCCGGGTGCACGCCCACAAAATCGCGCGACGGATGCGGACTCTGGCACCAGCCTCTTAGCTGCATTGTTCTTGCTTTTCGCACGGTGAATACACTATTCATCACGTTTTGCGCATTTGTGAGAAGTCGGAGCATTGCGTCATCGTCCCCCGTTTACCACGAATCAGTTGGTAACTGCTTCGATCCAATCGTTGCATGTCATTGAAATGTTTGTGTGCAAGCCAGCCTGATCATTGATGCCTTAGAAACTACGGCTGCATCTGGTCTTTGGTACCTTCGCGAAATGGCAACATCCCATGGCATAGTTGTTTATTTCATGTTCCGTAGCTCCTGTAGGATCCATTCTTTCATGTGAACAGCCAAGGAATGTCCTACATTCTGCTTTCTTGTTTTTTTTTTGCCCCTTACTGATGAGCATAAGAGTAGGATACCTCAACTGTCTAGTTTCCGTCTTACCGTTAGACGGAAACTAGACTACTGTGTTGTTCCCCCCTTTTGATAATGTTATATTCTAAATTTCGTTTCATTGCCGTTAATAACATGA
>MU893801.1:0-17967 GCA_036418205.1 Ostertagia ostertagi
CTCACAAACGAATGTGGCGCCGATGGAAAAGGGACCACGTTGATGCCGTAATATCTTTCCGGTGAACTCGAACCTCGAAGATGAAATCATACATTCAATATAAGTGATGCTTCAAGTTTTGAGAATGATAACCTTTTCGGAGCCATTGTTTCTATGCCATGAAAAGCCCTCTATTGAAGATAAAGCACAATCTGCAAAACCCACTACTTAGAAAATTCACTGGCTACAAATATGGACACCAAGTTCAGTTTTGACAGCCATATTTGTAGTCAGCGCTCCAGACCATTGTTTACTTGATTTCTTTTCAAAGTGCCACGCAAAGTTAAGATCGTGGTAAAGAGCAAGATTTAAGTTTTTGCTAAAACAAGCAAGTTAAAAGTGATTTCAACTTTACTGCAGTTGGAGTTAGTCGGCTTCCTTTTCATAGTCATCATTCATTGTCGCTTGGATTTCCCTATTATACCTTTGCACACGTCTCGTACTTTGAGCGCGACCCTTATCGGGATATCTCTGTAGCTTTCATATGCTCAATTTCATAATTGTTTCCTGGATTTGATAGACAATGAAAGATACGCAGATTCTTCTTCCTTCTATTTGCGAATTTCGCTTTGCACAATGCTGATGAGTGATGTGCAAAACCTGTGAACGAGATTGGTAAAGCAGCAGAACGGGGTAACATTCCTGCTTTTCTTCTTGCGTATTTCTGAACACTTGCGCAACAGTTCTTTCGGAACTCCACGTTCCATCGCGCTGTGTTGCCTAAAGCGTGAGAAAAGATTGCGTCCCGTCGAGGCAACGGCTGTGTTATTCAGCTTCGCTCCCGAGTTCCCATACGACCTCATCCCTCTTCCCCTGTATACATTTTCAGAGAGAAAATATTGGTTTAAGGCACGAGAGAGAAGCGGCGAACTTGTGCCGTTACGAAGCTCATGCTAGTTCGAGTACTAAACTTAATTCTGCTTGAGCTGGCTTCTCCTTCTTCCCTTTCAGGTAGGCTTCCATCAGGGTTAAGGTTCAGTAGCTGTAGAACGAAACCGAGGGTTCAGTAGCTGTGGAACGAAACCAAAGGTGATCGATGTTCTTTCAGGTGTGTTCAATTGGTGCCATATTCGTCCAGAGTTGAAGTACCAAATCCACCCTGTCAGACGACGTATAGTATGATATACTCTAATAAATGATAAATCATTGATGTACTGAAATCCTACACCAACGTGCCCGAAAGTGACGCATGTACGAGCATGATGCGTCTTCAACTTGTACTCATACTACCAAAGAGGAACCTTCAATTTAGTTATACTACAAAGGTGCAATAGCATGAGTAGAACTCTCCGTCAGTCCAGCTCCGTTTCCCAGTCCCGGCTAGTGCAAAAGTTTTGCCCTCTTTTTTATAATAGATGAGCACTGCAGTGCATGAAAAGAATGTGAAAGAATATTCAATTGCGAAACGCAAAAGCTTTCCGTTCTGATCGTTTTTGACGAGCCCAATTTTTTGGCATTGCGCTCATGTCCTTTCTGAAATTTATCACTGGCAACAGATATGATAAAATACTGCTATCTTAAGGTTCATTTGATATTGTATTGATGAGTGATCTTGAAGCTCTTGTAATTTACTGATCAACTAGTTGAACATGTGCAATTGTTGTAATTTTAAGGTCTGATGATGGCATTATTGCCGAAAGCTGAACCAATAAATAGCAAATACATCAATACTGGCAACAGAGCTCAAAGGAAAGCTTCTTCACAAGAGCGACTTTAGCGGTCTCAAACTTGTTGGGTTGCCGATCACATATCCGGACTGGTATGCGGATTTTCGGCAAGCCGAAATTTTTTTCTTGGACTTGAGCTCGAATATTATACTTATGACTACATTGTACCAGAAGGAATCAGGAGCCGACTGACAGGATGGCCGCATCACTTCGGTGAGATCGGTCTTTAGAAAACAGCGGCCTTCAAATTGACATTATTTTTATAGATTGATTAGAGCGAAAAACGTGCAAGAGCTGAAGCAGTGATGATTTTGGCTATAATATTATATTTTTCAGGTCATAGCGAGCTGAAATTTAAGCTTGACCCTCTGAGATTCGGACGGACAAATGGCGAGAAAAGTTTTGAATATCAGTTAACAACGTACCTGTGGAGATATATAATAGTGACGCTCCAGTGCCCGATTATGCTTCATTTCCTGCTTCAAAGCAAGTTCAGGAAAAAGAATTCTGTCTACCTGTCTTCAATGATGACGTGATACTGGAAGAGAAAAATGTGAGTCCTGTAATTTGCGAAAATGAGGAGTGAGGACACGCCCTGCAGGTTCCATAGTATTGCTTATGAGCAGTAATCATGCCTGCTAGTTATGACGGTGGTCTTGAAGTGGCCATAAATGTGTACTATTGGATATTCTTCGGTATCTCTCTACCAACGAATGTCCTGATGCTTTATCTAATTATTACAAGAAGCCCGTCATCGTTCAGTCACTTCAAAATCTTACTTATCAACATGGCATTCAATCAGATATGTGTGACGGTCTTGGCAGTTTTCAATCAAGACAGGTACTTTTGAAGACATCTATTCCACTTATTTTAGTAACAAATTTCATCCGAAGCACCATAAAAGAGCGTAGTAGCGTTTTTCTCTAGAATCAAAATAGTCGTCTATTTAAAAAAAATTGGCTTATAGCTTCTTCGCGATTCCAGCACCTGATCCGTGTCTGACCTCAGGGAGATATTTGTTAATAGATTCTTCAGAATTTTAACCCCATCCATCCAATCTGAACAATTCTTAGTTAATTGCGGGGTTCGAGCCGTGGTCGTAATCGAATTGGCGAGCTATTTCGTTTGAAAATTGGACAAGAAGGGCGAAAAGGAAAGATAGAGCAAAAAGAAAAAGCATTATAGAAAATACTGCAATTTCTCTTGTGAGGTCGACTGTGGCATGACGGGGAGACGAAGCGCCGTGAGAGGAGGAATGGAAGAGCCTGTTATACGCGGTGTTATACCGTGCCCTTGAGCGCATTCCTTTGAATTATGACGGAAAATCAAAGCTGCGACGCTTGCACTTTTGGAATGGCTATGGACTTCACTCTTGATCTGGGCATTTCTTCTATTTTTTAGAAGAATTCGCTCTCAGCTGGTGACGCTCTAGAAATTGCACCTCAAAGGGTGGAGGTGCTAGGTCTGCAAGTTAGAGATCGCGACAACTCAGGATTTTGAATTGCGTCACTGAGACGACAGGCCGCCCACGATTCTCCGATCTGCCGTGCCGCACCCGTCGAACCTTTCGATAACTTCTCTGTGTCATCCTGGTACATCAGCTATGCTCGTTTGACTAGTAGTTCTCTCCCCTCTCCATGATTCGCATCATGTCTTGTATCGCTGTCTGTCCTCTAGAATTCACTACAGCGTAACGCAGAGAGATTTGTCTTTTGTGTTTTTGTTTTGTTTTTTTTTGTGTTCATCATATTTCTGTCTTTCTTGGTCTTGCTGAGTACTTTTTAGATTATAATTGGTTTTTGCACGTGCCCTCAGTCTCCGTCTAAGGGCACGTGCGAAACGCCGACTAACTGCCTTAAAATCTCACCCCCCCCCCCGAATAGAAATTTTCAAAAAAAGGTACATGCGATGATATTGAGAACCAAAACAACTCTAAGTGTAAAAACCAGAGTAATTAATTATATACTATTATTGTCCGAACATTTGAGAGAGGAACGCGAAAACAGTGTTCATCGCATAAAAGATGAATTAGAAAGTGTGGTAGGCCTCTGAGCCGGTAGTGAAAACAACGCATGGTCAATGCATTACCAGACAAACTCAAAGATCCGGCCCAATAGAACGACAAAATTTCCAGGAGAAGTAGTGAAAAATACTGTTACTACCAATACACTGATGGATAAAGCGATTTCGGAGCTTTAAAATTTTCGTGTTTTGAGCCTTCCTGTGCTGAACTAGCTCACAATCGCCGAAAAACGCACATATTTGCTTATCCTCGCCACACCTGTGTAAGTCCTGTTACACGTTTGCGGTGAGCCACTTTTTAAAAAAAACGTTTTTTCCAAATGCTAATCACCGCCTTCCATTGTACCATAATACGCAGTTATAACAGTACAATTTTTTCACAACAAGATAAAGTAAGTTTGATTCTACGCTTACAAAACACGCCTGGTAATGACGCTGCGAATGCCATACGGCGGATCGGCACGGCACGCCGAGATAATTTTTTTGCCCCCATCTTCTCCAGGAGTGTATCCGACCCTCTGTCACAGTCATGGTTTGGGTAGACCCGTCTTACTCTAAGCTCATTGATTTGAGTCAATGTTCAGTATCTACGGATCTAAGAGGGCTTACATGATCTATGCAGCTGAAATGATGTAGCTGAACTGAGATCATAAGGAGATGGTGCGGAAGCATATATAGTTTCTGCAGCTTGGACGAAACAAGATGGTATCCCTTGGTTTAGGCTTCCACGATCATAATAACCATCACAATGGCCGGTTTTGGCAAGCCATACCGGTGCAGCGCTACTGTGAAGCCATTCAAATGTCTTTGTGACTCTGAACCACATTGGGTTGAGACGAATCCAAGAGCAGAAAGCTAGCGCTAAACGCTTCAAAATTGGTATTCATTGAGCAAAGTGCAAGGACATTTGAAGGTAGTTGCTCTAAAGTTTAACACGTTGACGACAACGCGCGTTTTGGGTTTTTGCGCCGCGTGGGACCACGGCGATTTTGCAGGCGCCGCCGCCTCACATCAAATCCGTGAATTTTGAGCTTTAAATACCCAAAACTCGGATGCAACAAAATGTTTAGAATGATATTCGATGTGTCAAACTTATCAGAAGGGACAACTGTAAAAAATCGATCGAATTGACGTTTTCTGGCGATGAAAGGCAAGTTTCAGTTGCTTTTGCTGCAGTGAACCTCAAAATTATTTTGACGCGGTTGCTCCACTAAAAACATATGTCTTGCTATATGTGTGGGTCTGTACTTACTTCTACTGCTCTTTTTTATGACCAAGATTATCAGAATATAAAGGAAACTAGGAATGAACACAATTGGGAAATTCGTAGGGCTTAGAAAACCTTCGCTAAAAAGGAGCATATTCAACCATTCAATGAACCTCGCCGTGTCTAGTCATATTATGGTGGTCTATGGAATAGATGCAAAAAAAATTAGAAAAGAAGTAGCGCATGCGCGAAAAAATATTTTGTAATAAAAAAAAATATCACACGAGCACCGCGTGGGACCGTGTGATGCGCATGCGCTGCCCAATGTCGTCAACGTGTTAAAAGAAAAGATTAACAGAAGAGAGCTCTCAAGCGAGTAGTTTGGAGACGCTGTATCAACATTCCTTCCTTGGATTCGTTGAAGGAAAGCATATGTGGCAGCACTTTCGCCCCCACCCTGATCTAATGACTTGTCGGGTGTATGAGCCATCGACAGGTACTTATCTTAATTCTGCACATTACAGCATTGAAGGTTTGGAAGAAGAGCTTGAGAAAAGGTGGCAAGTGTCTGATGTCAACTTCCTGCGGCTCACCGTGAAAGTTTTCGCTGAGGGATAAGGAGCTAGCATCGAGGTCTAAGGCGACTTAGGGGTTACACCACGCATAAGCGCTTTTGTACATGTAGTTTACCAGCTAATTAAAATCCTCGAAAAATGCGTTCTTAATTGTTCTTGAACGACTGATTTACCGGGCCACTTTGCAGCTACCCTGTGTTTTGCGGCACGCTAGAACGCACGGCCGGGTTGCGGTTTACTGATGAGAGGGGCCAGCAACGAGCCCCAATCTGTGTTTGTTCTTCTCCAGAAATATGCTCCATAAAGGGTCATGACGGCAGTGGCGGCAGAACAGATATCGAAAGGAAAGCTAGAAGTGAATTAGAAAATTGGTGAATGATATGCCTTCGATATGTTGAGCAGAAATTTGTTTTGCAGGCATGGGACTATACAAAAGTGAGTGCAGTCATACTCGTGAAGAGTCCATATGAACAACATGTTTATATGGCCATGATCTATCATCACTATCGCAATGTTCACAACTGTACTATGTTAATTTATTTAGCACACTACACTTACCATTAGCATGCTAAATTTATTTAAAGAGAATGTTTGGTACATCCGACCCATCCCAACAGTGAAGAAACTTGATCTACCTCGGGGTGTTCACATACTTTTTTCACAGGCAAAAAGTCCAAAAAAAACTTTGTAAAATAGAATGAAATCATTTGTTGAAAACACCAATAGTGGTCACCGACAAAAGGAGTCAGGCGAAGGTTTCATGGGAGGAACTACTCAGCTGACCCCAGACAATCGATTTCAGGAGGTTCGCATGCTTTTGATACTTTTGGTACACACTGTTTGATGTCAGCAATAAAGAAGGGAAACCCTCCATCAGTGGCGAAGCCGAATACATAGCATCGATTTCTGCGTGGGCTCAATGGTGTTATGCGGAGCCAATGTTCATCCTAGGTCTTACCAGAAAGAATTTTTGGCTCACTCACTTTTTCAGAGGAAAGGGAAGTACTGTCATTTTGCACTGATGTCAGAAGAAGTAAACTCACACAAGATCGTGAAATGCCGCTCGAGTTAACTTACACTATGAAAACATAGGTTGTCCGCGAAGGCGATTGCAATGTGTAGGTTGTCATGGAAGAACCATCTTGAAAGTCGAAGTATCCATAATTTTCGAGGCTCTTCGATACTTTTCTCACATGTTTTTCAGGGTTATAACTATTAGAACGTGCTGGCTCTTTTACCAATTGGACCATGCAGATCAATGGGTCCAGTGACAGCAGGAGTGGCTTACTCAGTCTACAACGCATTCCTGGTTAATTTGGCCTTCGCGGTTGGAGCTGCTATGTATTTTCGCTACTCTGTTATGAAAATGGCAACAGTGACTCGCACTAAAGTCATTTTTAGCATTCTTCTTTCCTACGTTATACCATTATGCATGGTGAGTGTCTGAGTTCTTCATATTGACCAGAGTATATTGAGAGTATTAAGGGTGGTCCATAACTCACATGAGCTTTAATCTGAAGTAAGTTGTATCAAGCATGTGCGACCATTCGAAATAGAAATCCCTGTGGCTTTCTGACAAACTACCCTTCCTGCTTTATTGTCAATGCCAACGGCATTAGATAGGTTACCCAGGTGAACATCACAATTTTCGAAAATTATAAACTTTGTATTATAATGATCAACAAACTTATTTATACACTCCTCCTTCACCTTACCTCTCTCATAATGGTTTATTGACTATTGAAAGAAAGAGGGGGTCTGTGTCGAAGAACTTCAGTGAAGCAGGACTCTTTGTCTGTGAAGCAATCGCACCATCTACAGCTGCTTGTGGTGGTGGACGTGTCGTTGCTTGAGCACTACAGTAACTTGTTCCGCATCTGACTAGCCGAGCGACCTGAATGTTAAAGATGAAGTGATGGGGCCGAAAGCCTAAAACATTGTTCGACGCTCATTGTAATGTGTTTGTGGATGAATAATCTTCACGAAAACTTCCTTTCACTTCACGTATAGTTTCTTTCTGTTTTACAAATCGTCTTCTTACCTCCAATGTCCGCACGAATTCTTCAACAAATTATTGCGCTACACTGCCTATAAACGAAACTGTGGTAATTCTCGAAGTTCCCGGACTCCCTGTCACACAACCCTTTTGTCGATACTGTATATATCGAGTACTCTTTCAGGTCACACCCACAGTTTCACAAAAGGAATATGATTATGTGATGTCTGTTATATTGGCGGCAGATCCTGATACTGCAAATTACGGG
This sequence comes from Ostertagia ostertagi, assembly GCA_036418205.1. NCBI lineage: Eukaryota > Metazoa > Nematoda > Chromadorea > Rhabditida > Trichostrongylidae > Ostertagia > Ostertagia ostertagi. The sequence goes on from MU893801.1 coordinate 7,775, forward strand.
GAATTCGGCGGCACCATTATTACTCATATTTCCTACAAGAAAAATACACTGATTCTCGTAATACAATCATTTCTCTTACCAGCGCTTATATTCTATTGGCGGTATCTTATAGTTAAACGTCTCAACAGTCTTAAACACGGTCTCTCAGCGACAACAATAGCATCATCAGGACGTCTTGCATTGGTATACTATCAATTACTCTGAGTTTTTTTTGATTTCTTCCAAACAAAATCTACTGTTTTACAACACATTCACAACGGCGCCCCTTTTCCACTTTCGGTTGCGTGGGACGAACGCGATTTTGTGAACGCCGCTGCCTCATTCCACATCAGTGGATTTTGTGTTGTGAATGAATAAAAACGTCACAAAATAATTTCAGCAGCATTCAATGCGTAGAGTAAACTACGTATGCTATGCTAAATATCGATCAACCCTTTGACGACAATGCAACTTTGCACGGAGCTTGCTCGGGACCACGCCTCTTTTTGGCGTGCCCATCTCTCGCTCGCAATTGGTTGTAAAGGGAAGGAGGGCTGAACCTCTAAAATTTCAGGTGTCCAAGAGAATTTTCGAAACACCCCAGACCCCTTTCCCATATATGAGGGCCATGAGAAGACGGAGAAGTGCAGATTATTAATTAATATTCAGCCTAATAATGCAAAACCCCAATTAATGCTGGCGATGGCTAAAATGGTGTCGAGTTCTAAGATTTCGAGGTCATCAGCTCTTCATAGAGCATTTTTCTAAGCCGTGCTATCATAGATATTCATGGAGCGGAGCTGTTTTATACGAAGATCGCTACAAATGTTTGGAATGCGCAAAGAACGAAACTTTGAGGTGGACCCACCACTGGGTGCCAATGTCCCACGCAGCGAACATAGTGGCGCGCACCGGTGGGTGCCATAGTCTTCAAAGGGTTAAAACGACGTGTGGCGACAATGAAAAGGTATCATTCGTTCACTTTGCTGCGTTGGAGGCTGAAAGAATTTCTAGCGTTGTTCTACTCAAAATTATGCTCCCGTACACAACATTTCACTTTACTTCCATTGTTCTTTTTGTTTACATGGCTTATGCAGTAATCACAAAAATAGAAATTGCTTGAACCAAAAAATCCATGCGGCTTAAAATAATGTTTCTTCGAAGAGGTGTATTAACCCTTCGGTGAACTCTGCTGTTTCACTTACAAATTTGTCTATAATCAATTTGCTAATAACCCAAAAATTACTGTGTGAGCCACTGGCAGTACTTTTAAGCTGGTAGCCCAAATGAGCGCCATCGTCCCATGACAGCAACTCTTGACAAGCCAAGTGGGCTGCAACCGTTGTGGATGTGTTAAAGGTAGAGATTCACGGGGATATCGCGGTTGGTGGGCGGGCGATGACGGTCATTGCGACACTGGGTTGGTAGGTGGTTGCAAAGGCGCATTTTCTTGACTGTTCAAATCTCGATAATCCTCTCTTTTTACCAACCGCTAAAATTGGTGAGTCGGTTTGTATGTATGTATGTATGTGTCCGTCCGCAAAATGCACTGATAAGGAAGCTCATGGAATAAACAACCGGGTAACTAGCAGGACTCAGTAAACCAATCAATAACGGACCTGAGGTGCAGTTAGGCCCTGATGTGCCATTTTGCAGTTATGTCACAATTATGCCGATGCCCTCTACTATATGAAAGCCCTGTTTGTTGCATTTACGTCACCTCCGCGAGGTCTTGATGTCACAAGTGGATGGGACTACAAAGAGAATGAGGATCTCGGCGGTTGAAGAGGGCCAAGCTGTACGGAAAAATTTTGAGTAGAAAACCCTATGCACTCTCCAAAAACCAGCAGTACAGTTACTATCACTGATTGTTTAGTGAAATTTCAGTGGTATCACTTGGTTTTGGTCAACCTTTGGAGGTGATGGTATAGAAGGCGTAGTTTCGAGCAGTTTTCAATCTCGTGTTGATATAAGTTATGTTTCCGAAATTACAGATATCTAACCATTTCTAGGAGCTCCGACGATACTATTCTGCATGAGATGTAAGCGTATAAACTTGGTTATGCCATACCTGGCAATGATGTTTTTTTAAATGACGTGTATTCTATATAATGTATGCACAATTGAACTAGAGGATCACACGCAGGGTCAAGCGTGCGTTGAGGAATCCTCGACATGTCACAGAGGGGGGGGGGTCGTATTGGCCCGCTGGGGAGAGATCGGGCCCGATTGATACAGTAGGATCATCGTCGGAGGACAAACATTAAGGATCGAATCGATACCAGGCCAGAGTATTTCCAATAACAATTGATTCCGTCCACACAAAATCTTCGTGATTTAGAGGTGTCCGCTTAGCAATTCTTAGTGACTTTAGTGTTTCATCACCACACAAGTCAAAGGATCCGAAATTCGCACGTTTTCTAGGGATATTTTATCTTTCAAGTAGGTCCTCAAATCCAACGAGATGTGAAGCACACGGCGCATCCCAGAGTGGGCCCAGTTGGTTGCGCGCGCTTCAGCTACGGCTATCTTGATAACGAATCTTAATTCAGGAAGAATCAAGAGGGTTCTGAAAGAGTTCATGTTAAATTACAGAGAGGAGTACACTATTCAACAAGAAACGCAGCCTTCAGCGTCAAATTCACAAGCATGTAACCTTTAAAGTTGAGACCCGCTAAACAATTTTACACTTTTTGCAGAGAGAAAAGCACGAGGATTTTGAATCTGCTCCTACTTCAGTATGTAATCGCTCCTGCAAGGAGCTATAGTCGTTGGGATAGTGCTAATGTAGCGAAAAAGTACCTTTCGGCGGTACTCGGGCAAAAATCCTCAACGTGGCCATTTTTTAAATAGTGAACGTATTTAGCAGTTTTAGTTGCCTATAGAAAGAGCAAATCTTCTAGTTTATGATGACGTATTAACTTTCCAGATTGCATGAGTTTGAACGGAGTTATGGCTTTGGAAAGCGTAAAAACTCGCACTCATCACGAATTTTCCTCGTTAATTTTGCAAAAATCCTCAACGTGGCCATTTTTTGAGTACTGGACGTATGAAGCTGCTTTAGCGACCGTTTGATAGAGAAAATCTTCTAGTTTTGTATGACGTATCAACTTTTTGAATTTGGAAATGAAGCAAGTTATTGCTCCGGAAAGTGTAAAAACTCGTGCTCGTCTCGAATTTTCCTCGTTATTTGATCTAAATTTGTTATTTCTTATATAACTTCCTGTAATTTCAGTACTGATTAGAAAAAGCTCTTCACAAAACTCCCAAATCAGCTTTCAGATTGAAAATTCGTTAACTTTGAAGAAAGTTATAATCATTTGAATATTTGTTCAAATTTCAATAGTAAATAAGCTGCTCCACGGTCAACGCCAAAGTCCAGTCAACACACAGCTGGCGAAGGCTTTTACAAGGCTTCCTTTGAGCGAAAGGGGGACGTGTAAATTGAGAACCATAATCTGTGTAGTACTAGAATTTGGTAAGTCTTGTGGAGGAAATAAACAAAGAAGAGGTGTTGTCATAGTACGCCATTTCTAGTGACTAGTTTGACGTTTTTTGCTCCGTTTCTCGTTTGCTCGTTTGACAGGACTCGTCATTAATGATCATTCTTTGACTTTTTCACTTTTATACTTTTTAAACGAGTTTTTTGTGGACGATGGGGGGGTAGCAGGGCTTTTTATGAGCAGTTTTGGTGGAGAATTAAACAACTTTTAGGTGTCTGTGAAAGAGGTGTGTCTGATGTGACTTCGGCTGGCAGAGCGGAGGGGGGTGTGCGGTTATTTTTGCTATATTTGTTCCTCGGACGCTCGCTTTGACCCTCATCACCACGATTAAAATGACTGTCGTTCAACAATAAAAAAATTTAGGGGGTAGTATTGGCTTCCTTTTGGCGTATGGGTGTCACTGAGTTATAAAAAGGTAAAAAGACTATTTCTCGTCTGGGCTCCAGAAAGCTCAAATGGACATCACTGTAGCGATGACGTCATAATAACATTAACACATTGGCGACCAAGCAGTTTTTGGGTGTTCCCGAAAATTGCGTCCTAATGCTGAAACGCTTCCATACGGTGTACATACCAAATCAATGAGAACACAATGCGGAAACTGCTGAAACATCATTTGTCTCGTACAAATGCTTAATGGCTGCAAACCAAGCAAAAATCGTCCTCTCGATGGTGCCGCGCAATTGTGTGTGATGATTGTGGAACGCTTTTGGAAAATTCCAATTTTCCACTGTAGAATCCACAAATGAGGTTGAACACAAATCTCTTTTTTGCCAATTGTTGTATCATTGAGCTAGCTAATAGCATACAAAAAGGCAGCTTTCTACATCAAGAAAGAACAACCTTATCACTGAAGAAGCAATTCCAAGCAACCCTTCTGTAAAACTTTCACTGTGAAAGATGTTCAAAGAACGTGGCCATTACAAGTTTGACAACGTATTCCGGGTTAATATAGCACCGCTCAAAATTTGGAATATGCGCAAAGGAATAAAATTCAAGGGGTGTCGCCCGGCATCGGGCGACATTGTCGCCAACGTGTTAATGAAACTTCCATTTTGCTATAGCAGCAGCTTTGTGATTATTATTTAATTTGCTTGTTTTTACAGTCGCTAATCAATCCAGGTCAAGAGATCCTGCAATTCAGTCCTTGCAAGTCGCAGTCAGGACCGTATCAATAACTCCTTCTCAGTTCAAAGTAGCGCTAAAGAAGCTCAATTCATTAGAAGTTCTTGGTGTTGACGACGTATCATAGTCTATTTCCGTGTTTCCTGTCTAGTTTTCTGTTGTTGCTCAGGTTTAGCAGATTCACTCTTGGGACACTCTTAAATTCTACAGTAAGCAAATCCATCACTGTTGAAGGTGACCCCCTCCCAAAAAACACTAAAACGCGGCTACGACTACTCTAGCCTAAGAATTTGGGAGGATGCGTCGCGGATTCTGTCAAGTTTGCCGGTTCCACGTGGGTGGTCGGCATACCCGTGTCTCGAAGTTCCGGTAAACTCCCATGACCCCTCAAGTGGCGCAAGGGCACCATGGCCGACTGGTGCTGACTTAAACTGCAATGCTAATCCCAAAGAGTTCTGGCTTGAGTCTTCGTAGCTTCGTGTGACTTCGTTTGCGTGAGCACATGATGCCCTTCCTTGTCCCGTTCGCCGAGGGAAGCAGCTTGCCTGAACAACTTCTTCTCTTCTTTTCCTCACTCAGTAGTCCTTCTTTACTGTTTATTTCATTTTCATTCTTTTTCATTTTTTTTACTTGCAATGTCTTAATAGCTGCCATTATAATTATCAGTTTATGTTATAATTTTTTTCTGTTCTTTCTGAGTCATGCAGTCAGTCCCGCTTCGCCTGTTGTAGCTGGCGCGTCATTGTACGCATAAATAAATAAATAAACTTTGAAGTTACTATTCAAACAGAATTGCAAGCCTTGGTTGACTTTGCCAGCTTACATGCTGTCGCTCACCGTCGACATTGGCCCACAGCACAGAGTGGTTGTTGGTCAACATTGACCAACATCAATCCCAACGTGTTTAGGGGCACCAATTACACCCTCAGCACGTTCAGGGTTTCAAATAACCGATATTTGGTGGCGTCATCAAAACCGCACCTCACCACAGTCAACGCTACCACTGCCTTTACATTTTAATCGACTACAGTACAACTAAACTAAGACAAAGTAAGGGGCATTAGAACAGATATGGGCCGTAAATCTAACCGAATAGGTAAGCTTTGAGCGATTCAATACAAAGCTTTTCTTGAATATGTCTCAATTTTCAAATGTCCGCTTTCCAGGCGCTCTCACTACAAGCTATTCTACCATGCTTATTTCACGTACCTATTGCAGTTCTTTACGTGGTGTTGACACATCTCGGGTTACAAAGCAGAATTTTCGAATATCTTATCATGGTTATTCCATCTATGCCGGCTCTTCTCAATGCTTTGCTCAGTTTGTATTTTATTGGTCCTTACCGTAATTTCTTACATGACATCCTTTGTCGGAAAATGGCTGTCAACAAAGCAAACAGCGTAGCAGTGGTCACCACGACATTGTTTTAGGTTTTTCTTGTCATTGTTTCAATAATGTATTCCATCCCTTTCTTCGCATGATAGCACCAAATAATCGTACTCTTTGCAAGACTCTTTGCAACATATTGACCATTATGCCATGAAGAAAAGCTTTAGTTTTTTATACAGACCAGTCGATTTCATTAGTGAGGGCCTCAAACACCATAGCTTTTTTTTCTTATGTAATGGTATTGTTCGCTTATTGTAGTCATTGGTACTAACGAGTATGTCTGGACTAGATGACTAGATCTTGGATACTTGTCGTTCTAAGGGACAAGGGACTCATTTAAAATGAAATAGTAAATGGGGATAATGTGTCATAGTTATTCGCTACAGCATAAAATCATTCTATGGAATAATAGTAAGTGACTCGGAAAAGAGTTGATCCACCTGCCTACAGACCTATCCCTCTTTATCCTTAGACTTCGACTTTTTGCAATCAAAGATATCGATGTGTTCTGAGTGGTAACTATCGCACATAGCGACGATTGTTCATATATAGAAGGGTGGTTGAGTTGTGGACACATTGAATGAGATTTCCCGAGAACATCGGCAATGTACCCTCGCCTTTAAAAGGCGAGAAAGTGTCGGGTGCAGACCATACACCACAACTGACGACGGCCGCGAGAAAGTGGCAGTTGACAACCGACAAGGAAATTAATTGGTTGCAGTTGTATTCTATTAGCTATCTGTCTAATTCTACTTCGCTCGTCATCATTTTATTTACGTGAGTTATTTGCAACAACGGTGGAAATGGATGACAAACGAAGCGCATAACGCAATCGAGACAACCATTCTTATAATCTTTGCATTCCTTTCAATTTGCTCGCGTCGTTTAGGAACTGAAGCAGTTATTCTTGTAACAGTTCTTATTGAGGTATACCAACAACACATGGCAAAAATGCGCTCGATAGTAGTTTCTGCGAACAAGCGACGACTCGAGTGAGCTGGATCCCAGCGCTGCGTCGTAGGTATCGTCGAGATGTTACTTCTGTGATCACTTTCCACATCCAGGTCTATTGATGCTAGTAGATAGCCCATTGAAGTTCGTAATGGTCGTCACAAATGTTTCGTGGAGACTCCAAACCGTTTTGCAATGTAACACAATAAACCAGTTCGTCGGAGCAAAGAATTTATTGTTCCTCAAGGATTTGAAGGATTGACCATCCCGCATTAGGAACATTTCAAGGGGACAAACTCAAGACTGTACACAGAGTTATAATTAACATATACAATGTACATCAAAACTCCTGGAGTTTATAATTGAAAATTGTGAGCGGTGAGCTCTTGTTACCGTTATTTTTGCTAACCTTGTGAAAAGAGGCCAAGAGAAAGGCTTTTTGTCTCTACTTCTAAATGGATTAATCGCACCATACTAGATTTAAAGCGAGTGCTCACAACTTGAAATTGAAGAGCACATTCCATTCCATAAAAATAACTTCATAGCAGTCTTCTACATGGGCAACATCAGAAAAATCTGCTATGGGGTCACAAAGTACGAGTTGAGCTCAAGGGCATCCTCGACGGTCGTACACCATTACGAAGGTTTCTGGGAAATTGTTCAAGAGGAGCTCCCTCAGTCAAAATTAATGTCTCCAGGAAATTATCCAATAATGAATCGATTCGAGAAATTATGTGAGAGCTTTAGACTGGAGCAGTTATGGCAGTGTTCTTGAGCTCGACGAGCCGATGGCAGATGATATTCTTCAGTTGTTCGGTGGAAGAGGGCCATTCGGTGAAAGAGGGCTTGCTCTTGCTTATAGAGAGACATTTGGAGAATATTTTGTTGTAAGACTTCCGTCAAAGGCGGCAATCTTGCGACGAAAGGATCACTGGAGTGCGATATGGGCAAAATACCTTTTTTTGCTCCCACTCCTGTACATCATGGAAGGATTTAGAAAAAGCAAATCTCTTCTATTCAATGACCTTCTTTTCCAGAAAAAAAGAAATTCCAACCGTAAATCTGCCACAAATATTGGCAACGGGAGCGACCACGTGAGTCTCGATGTCCCTTCACGGAAACTCTTTTTGGCCTTCTGCAACTGTGGCATAACATTTCTCTTTTCTACTGCATCCTATTCTATCGATCGTTTTGTCTCTATTCTCCAAATTCGAACGCTTCAACCCGATTCTTTCAATGTGTCGCCTGATACGTAGCTGAGATGCCCACATATGCACCTCTTTCCATGCACTCCCTCGGCTCCTCCCTACCTACCTGTGACCGTCCTCAGAATGTGGTTTTCGTAGATCTATTTCTCTTCGGAAACTGAATCTTCTTGCGTGGAACTTTGTACTTTGTCTCCAGTAAACACAACTTACGTATTCATTTGGGAAGGAATGCGAGAATTATCCGTAAACGATTCTTGTAGGGATTGGATTAGTAATTTCGAGTCTAAACTAGTGAAATGCTAGTTTTTCTGCATTACAGCACGCTTCGATGAAGTTCCCACAGACCGAGAATGTGGCGTTACTCATCGTTACTCATTAGTTCGACCATATTTTCTGCATGAATTTATGATTTCTTTTTATCATGTTATTTCACCAATTACTATTCAACTGACACATTAGCTCTCCCATGATTTCTTGATGCTCCTAGGCTGCGAAGGTGGCCCCTAGTCGTTCGATGACCTGAAGTTGACCCACCCCTTTCTTGAGGTTAACCCCTCAGTCATGAATTAAGTTGGTTGTAAGCCCGGTACGTTATATCGTATGACGCCGAGAGCGCAATCGAAAAAGTGGAGGCACTACGGCTCGCGTCAGGGGCCCGCTTTCGGTTCTCTGTCATGGCGCGTTTAGTTTTATTACAGTCTGACACCTGCCGGCTCACTTCGGTCTCCGTTTTTTACGCGCTTCACTATTGTACTAATATTTTCCTGTTTCTTTGGAACTTCTTTTCTTATTTTATTACCATCGACTGATTATTCCACGAATACTAGGAGTCCTAGTTGTGTGCACCATTTCGGTGTATGAAGGGCAAGAGTCATTATCAGTCTGGTGTGGTGCCACTCGAATACCAAAGTAGAGCTGCGAGGTGGACCACACGTGCAGAAAAAAGGAAGATAGGAAGAACTATCGTAAGAACCACAAATCTCTTTGTTCCACGTTGCGGAGAATGCGGAGAAGTATAATAGGAAGACAATGAACCAAAAGGTGATGTGTGTCTCGGACAGAACTTTTAGTAGAAAGAGCACAACTGATCAACCAATACGTCCACAGAGAGAATCGACGATGGGGGGAAAGATGGGATGCGGGCGTTCCGCAACATTCAAATGCATGGCGCACGTTGTGAATTCTCGCGACATTTCGAGTACTAACCAGGAAAGGCATTCAACTTCCCATGGAACTTTGAATTGAGACCCAGATATATCGATAGAGCTTCAAACGCTGATTACAAATATGGAAACTAAAACTGCAAAATGAACCTGCCAAGGAAGTTGTGAGCAGTCAAAGTTGGCTAAAGTAAAGCACTGCACATGAACCGTGCTGCACCCAGGCTTTCAGAGTCGCCGCGGAGCAGTGGTGGTGCCCTCGCTCTTCACCCTGGAGGTCATAAGCTCTCCTCCCGTTGGAGTGCAAATTCCGAGAGCACTGCCACTACTCCACGGCGACTTTGAAAGCCTGGAGGCTAGTGTAATGCTTTACTTCCAGCCAACTTTGACTGCTCACAACTTCCTTGGCAGGTTCATTTTGCAGTTTTAGTTTCCATATTTGTAATCAGCGTTTGAAGCTCTATCGATATATCTGGGTCTCATCTCAAAGTTCCATGGGAAGTTGAATGCCTTTCCTGGTAAGGTTTGTTCTCACCTTCACCAGTTTAGCACTATCACCCACAGAAGTGACCTCGTCAGTGAAGCTGAGCCCATGCTTTGCCTTCAAGTGAATAAATTGATGGAATATTTGAAATCGTGGGAACTTCGCACACTGATAGCAACCTGCGCCAAGACTTACCTTAATGCCCTTCTAAGTAGTCTCTTCAACGTGTTGCATGTTGTTTCCGGAGTAAGGATTGTGAGGCTTTTATCTGCATACAATCAGGTTGTCAAACGAGGCGCCGCAGGCCGGAGAAGTTTCTAGAATCGTGGCAGTCTTTTTCAACTAAGCTATGTGTATCGTCGGTAGTCATACGGTTAGCATGGTGCCAGAGTCC
>MU893809.1:0-16276 GCA_036418205.1 Ostertagia ostertagi
GTCCGCGCTTACTATTGTTAGGTATCGGGCAGTCTCGCTGTCCGCAGCAGTCGGGCATCCAGAGCGAGATTACTCCTCAAACGAATTTCTCCCTAAAGAAAGCGCTAATCAACCGCGATTGTTGAATTGGGATGTTCGGCTTCTTTGAATGCAGGGCAGATGTAGACGACCTCGAGTGTAAAATACGGCTTTTGTAGGATCTCATGAAAACTATGGCGTCAGCCAAGTGACGTCATTGTTGCTTTACACGTATATATGCGACTTTATATGACTTGCCGAAGTGAAATTGGTGGATCTCTCCACCTTCCTCCATGGGATCCTTCCTATTAGTCATCTGAGAACATCTAGATAAGATAAAATTTCACTCGAGACTTTCTTCAAACTAACACCTCTCTTTTTCATTTGATATGCATTTCGTGATATTATTTTCATATAGACAGCTGCAAGCCGTCATACAACTACCGCTACACTAAACGAGATGGGTGACCTTGTCTGTAAGTACGCAGAACAGGATAATCAGCTGGTGTCCTTGGAGGTCAGGTTCTCTTCTTGACAGAGCATTAGAAAAAACTTGTCAAGTATTCAGATTGATCTCACATTAATCACTGTAATATTCGTCATTTAGGAAGATATTGTCGCGGCTGAAAATTCCACGTTACAAGAAACACGCGGTGCTTTTGAAATCGAGCAAGAAGTAAATGAGTTAGTGCAGGTAGCTTACATTTCTATTCTATTAGTGCCTGAAAAATTCAAAAAAGTGGCATATGTCATGACTCAACTCACGGTTCAACGCAGATGGCGGTTGAGTGAAAGCATTTCCCCGTAGGTCAGCATCCTTCCGATACAACTATTCTGACTTTCTTGGGTGATCCTTGATTGTTGAGTAGAAGCAGACAGTTGGAAGCTAGTTGATGCGTTTGGAAGCCACTTTTAAATTTACGGTTGATCAAGTTAGTAAGCGCTTTGTGTTTAGGGAAGAGAAGCAGGTAATATCTTCTTCTGACAACCGCTGCAGTAAAAAATGATTTCCCGCGGCAAAATCTCATGTATGGAGGAAATATCTTCATATTTCGTGCATACAGTAGTAAGCCTCTAAAATCCCATAGTCTGCCCGAAATTTCATTGTTAAACTGAGCGTTTGGCAACGTGTGTTTAACGTTGATGCTTGCGCCGAAATTGTTTCCAACTGTGTTGTTTGTTGTAATGTTTGATTCCTTGGTTTAGTTGTTAGTAAAGTCTTTCTAGAAAAGCTTTATCGAGCCATAAGGATGGCGGTGCAGTTTTTCAGCAATATATGAAGCGGACTTATTTTCAGATGGAAATTTTGGTTATTCATTTCTACAGCTATGCCGTCTCTTGTCATTGCGTTCAAAAAACAGGACGAATTTGACAACTTTTTCTCTCTGATGTCTGGCGCAATTGAAGCGACAACAGTCAGATCGGCGAGTTGGCACAAGTTCTGTATGAGGCATCTCCCAATTCTGCCGCATGCTGGCAGGATTATTCTCGATAAGCTGCTTTCTTCTGACATAAATATTCGATCGAGATTTATCGATTGCTTTTTTTTAAAGCATGTTTCAGGTATTTGAGTAGTCGGCTATTTTGACAGGAGCGTGAAAGAATTGTCTAGTTTTTTGTAAATTGTTAGAATATCTGTTATTTCCCTCGTTGTTGTTGCTGTTGTTAGGAATACCGTTAGTCCTTTTGTTGTCGTTGTAAAAAATTGTTTTGATTCTGTAATAAGTGCATTGTTGAATGGGCTTTCTTACTTCCCGTGGAAGCAGATATCCGATCGTCTACTGTGAGTATTCCCTGTATATAAATTGTTATTAATCTTACTGAATGATCCGATGGTGAAGCATTGCTACATATGTCATATCGAAGTTGACGTCAAATATCTGTCAATTTCTCTGTTTAGAAAGTTTCAAGTTCAGTTCAAGTATGCTTTTTATCGGGTTGTCGCTTCGTTTTACATGTTCCATTTCAAATGCATGGGTTTTCCGTTCGGTAAAATTTCACATGGTTTCACTCTTTCTCTTACTACTGGTTCCGCTAAGCAACACTTAACTTTCAGGATCTGTGACTCTTGTTGAAAAGAATGAGAGGGTGCATATTGATCGACTGGTCACCTGGAAGCCGTCTTCCATTGAAGCTCCTACTTTTTTAGGTCAGTCAGCTGTCATAAAAGTGACGCTAGTTGAGAAACTCTCCATAAATAGTTCGCTGACGGGTCCGCCCCGGAAAAACCTTGACTACAATCGTTCTTCTCCCGCAGTAGACATTCCACCAAGTTGTCCGCCTTCCAACGTATGCGATTCCCGAGTTATCAATGAATCATTACTATACCGTCCTTCTTGAAACGTTTCGTTTATGATTTTGATTTGAATGTGACTTCTACAGATCTTTTCATGATTTTAAGATTTTTGCTCCTTATGCAGCTAGACTATTCCTAGTTTATTCCAGGACTGCCGTTCGTGTTCATCTGATTACACAACACATTTCAAATTATTTGGCTCCTTTACCGCAATGAATCGACCTCTATTGGCACTACTTTTGATCCCGTTTCTCACGATTACAAGATGCCAGGAGCATGGTGGGCATGGAGGACATGAAGGACACGGGGCAGAGTTCTTAGGCTTATTCGAAGAGGAGGAAGAAGAAGTGGAAAAGGAAGAGCTTGAAAGATTGCTGGAAAAAGTGAGTCCGTTTCACGTCTTGATTGTGGCATAGTGGTCAAATTCTAGTCAGGGCTTCTTGATTTTTGGTGATTTGATAGGTTATCGTATCTTCTTTAGTTCTCGTAGTTTTGTTGTTTTATTTTACTCCCTATAAACGTTCACGGAAAAATTGAACAGTTGAAAGTTCATGACCGTTTGCGGCATTAATTAATAGCGATGGTTTACAATTTTGAAACTACGCCATCTTTTTTCGATTGGCATCGCGCTGTGATCGATTGTGAGAAGATTCATAAAACAGCGCTCGCGATGAATACTGATATTGAAATCTACATTTGAAAAGTCTTTTTGGATAGATCTCGCACAAACTTGAGTTGGAATTTGTCACCTCTCAAGTTTGAGTCTTCATCTGAGAAAAAAATTCCGCTATTAATGCAGCAAGACTGGAATTCCTTGCGCCTGTCAGCTAGGCTTCATTGTTCCATTTCATACTTTTGTTGACCTTTCACAGGCTCTCCTTGTGCTGTCAAGGCGATATCTTCTTTTCTTATTCCTAGTCTGGTCTTACATCGTTGAAAATTTACTTTATTTTCCAGTTCATGCATAAAGGATTCTCGGATAAGGGTGAATATTGCGCTGTGTACAGACTGAATTATGATTATTATTGTCGAGGAATATGGACCCACAAGAAGCTGACTACTCATAGTCATCATCTACCGAAAATTAAAGAGTTCTGCCCGACATACAAGCGTCATTGCGTTAATACTGCGTAAGTGTCTGATAGCGATGTTACAGTAAACCTGCAGTGGTATAGTTTCTATCTTTGGTATTTAACCGAGCTTCGGGTTTCAGACCAAAGACCAAAGCCCGAGAAGCAAAGAAGTCACAGGCGTAGGAGCAAACACAGGAAGCGTCTCAGTAGAACTCGTCCTTGAGAGGGAGCTCCGAAGCATGACTTATGATGAGATACTTGATGAGGTATCCTTTTTTAGATCCGTAATTGTCGGCGATGAAAGAAACTGCAGCCCAAAGTTTGGGTGGGATTATAATATTTTCCTTTTTGCATTTCCATTTGTCGTTCCCCATCGGTGGGTTTGTTTCCAATATTTGTAAAAGGCTATTCGACTTCGCTTTCTTGAATTCTTCTTCGTAATTCTTTCTATTCCAGCTGGCTAAGATTGTTCCATGCACGCCTGAGTGCAAAGAGTCCGAGTACCCTCACTGCACCCAGGAATGCAAGTGTGACTACGATTATCCAACGATGCAACGTTTCTGCAATCCACCTCCGTTGCCTCTCCTATTGAATGTTTGCAGGTCAGTCTTTGGCGAAGCCCTCAATGAGGTTGCTCACTCTATAAGCATGAAGAACATATTTTTAAAGACCTTTGTTTGCACTGCTTCCTGTTTTTATCCCTTTATAATATCTTATTCTTATGTCTCAAATCTTATATCCATGGATCTCTTCACTGAGGGTCTCTCTCCACGAAAGATCCTTGTAGACATGATTCATTGTGGTGTTTTGTAGATAAGAAGAGGAATTTCAAATTCAAATTTCAAATTTATCATGCATAACACATGTAAATTGAAAGTAATGACGAGTAAAGAAACATGCGAAACGAAAACAAACACCACGCTTAAAAAACTATAAAGGGAACGGAAGGGATATCAGTAAAAAAGAGATTAATTAATCATATGGTTGGTAGAACACTTCCCTGAAGGGTGAGCGGGGTTTGGTAAGTCCGGTTTGAGACGTGGCAAACTGCGCGGGTGATTTTCGAATCCTTACAATTCACAAGATGCTCGCATGGTTCTAAGGAGAGCATTCAACAAAGAAGAACAGGTGCTTGACGTCAAGTGGTCCACGATTCCCGGCTCTATATTATAATATAATGTATGTCTGTATAATATTCCGCAAAGGCCCTTAAATGCTTATACAGATAAGGTCGCTCAATGAAGAGAAGAGGGCCTGAGACACTCCATGCTGCTACTTATTTCAGAAATCGAATGTATTGTCAATTTCTTTGTTTTGTTTAGTCATTCCGAAGAGAAAAGTGAAAAATTGAGAAAATGTGATTAGTGATTAACGCGCATATTTATCCGTCCTTTTTTGCAAACGTCGAACTTGGGTTCTCATTGAAATTTCAGCCGATAACTGGTCTGCTGTCGCTGACCACGCAGGACATTGCTATCCATATTTTAGCAAGGAGTTGCTCCAAAGAATCCTGTCGTTTTCCTGTTTTCTTGAGTAAATAGTTTATTCTCTTTGTCATACGATGGAATTCCGCTTCGCAATTTGCTCAATAGCTTTGTGAGACCGTTCTATTGATAGGTCTATCGTCCGTCACCAAAATGCCAAAGGGCGGCGCTGTCTCCCAAATGTGCTAAAAGACAATGGTTCATTTTTTGCAAATTAGACTAGAGGGAACGGAAGCTCTGTCACTTTTTGTCCCGCAAAAAGCAGGATTTCAAGTCCATTCCATGGTTCTGGAGAGTTGGATGATATAATCGACCTCGACAGAGTGCTATCCCCTAACGCCCAGTGTAGTTTTCCGCACAAATTGCCTTTTGCCCGCTAGGAGACCATACACTACAGATCCCTAAAAAATGAGAATAGCGCTGAAGGTTCAATTAGGCAGTGTGGTTTTTGTTTTTGGGACTATTAAAATGCGCCGCATTAGTAAAACGTGTCTGATAACTTTCCATGACAGACTAACTGACGGTAGAACTTAGGAAGTTTGCATTTTGAGCGAACAGATGGCGATCGCTGTCAAACAAAATCACTGAATTTGTTGATCGACTTCCTACAAATGTCATTTCCGTCCTCATTTGCCATAAAATGCGAAAATTTCTATATTGAACTCAGATGTAGTATTGTAAAAAAGGTATGATCGAAGTATCATCAATCATTTGTAATCTATGGTTGTTCATGATTTCATCAAGTAGTGTCATTCTACCAGCCACCTGACTTCCAAGTATGTGTCTGTACCCAGACATATGCAATTTACGTTTTAATAAGTGATCGTGCGAAGATGGGTGCAACTGGGTTTCGCGAAGAGGGTGTGGTTGAACGTGCATCGTCACGTGGCCTCAACTTGCCTTTGTAATGGCTCCTCTGAGTTATAGTTCTTCTTCCATTGGAGATAATGAAGCCAAAAGGGCTTATGTATTATTCAAAGGGTAGAAAGGCCTTTGCCCATGACAATTCATTGTTGTGGGTTACAGGAAAACGATTGAAAATCCCGCAGTAATGTACTTTCTGAAGGCGGGATTCACGATCCAATTGTAGCCCATTATAAAACAAGACAGAGGTGGTCAGTGTGTAGAGATGAAGAAAAACCCCGAGAATCGGCCTAGAGCCGAGGAAGTGGAACCATTCCTCTCCTCATTGATGCGACTAATCGCTCCCGTCCGCTAACGCTTCCTCTCTCTAAAATGGCTAGAGTCAGACGGCGAAGGGTCACTCATTGGTGGGAGTGGAGCGGCGCGAGCGCCACGGTACTTCCCTGCTAGGCCGCTAAGGGCATACTCTTGCTGCGAAACGCGCATCGTCCCGCACCCTTGAAGGCTCACTCCGATATTACCTGTTCCATACCCAAGCGTAGGCAAGCGGACAGCGTTGATGTCGCGCCCCTTTTGCGGCTTGAAAGTGCGCGACAAAGGCGCAAGAAGCTCGTCCAACCGCAACTCACACCTTCGTCCGCAAGCCCCGCCTTCCGCTGTCGGTTGCCACGTGGCGCTGCTTGAAAAGCGCGGGCGCATTGAGGCAGCGGTCCCATTGCGGTTCAATGTCATTGGCACTGGAGCAACTGGAGCTAGGTTCGTGAAACTCGTCCAACACGCCCCTTCTCTATCCCAAGGTGGAATGCGGCTGAAATAGAGGGGGTCCTTACGGGCGTAATCGGTGGTTTCTCTTGCTTTCTTTTTCTTTTCCAGACCACTCCCCACCTCTAGCTTCATAACTGAACGCTTCCCACACCTATTTTATCCCAAGGCTTGCCTTCGAAGGACCCGCCTGCTTCTCTCTCCGCTAGGTATATTTCCCCTTCATCGAACCTCCCGCCTTAGGCCGCCGTCACACTCGGCGACGGACAAGCGATGGGGCGACGCGATTGGCAAGCGATGGCGCAATCGCTTGCCAATCGCATCAAGTGCAAGCGACGGGCGATTGGCCCCGCCCCCAATCGATGCAGTCGGCTGCGGTATCGATCGCGAGCAGAGCCATCGCTCCGTCGCTTGTGCACTTTGCAAGCGATTGCGCGTCCGTCGCCGAGTGTGACGGCGATCTTACCGAGTAATCCTCCTTTAACACATTGCGAACCGCCGTTGTATGAGTACCTTCGTAGCTTTTTTATATTTTTCAAAATGAATCATCATTAATCTATCAACAATTTTATCAGTGATGACACTTATGGTTTCCCTCTCTGAAAATGAGTGCAAACAGTCAGGAGCATTGAAAAATGTCAAATAAATCAGATAAACTATGCTGTTCGTGCGAAATCGTGCGCCACATGGTGGCGCACGCGGTACGCAATGTGTTAAATCGCTCGGCCTGGAATTTTCCGTCCACTGGATGGTCAAAGGCAGTCCCATGACGTCAGCGCACATGATCAACCATTACGGTTTGAAGAACCAAGAATAGTATCGTATCTTGTGAGAGATGGATACGAAAATGACATCTGATGAAACTGTGCCTACCGTAGTATGCGGTTTGGCTGTCACTGATCATCGTCTGTTCGCTTCGTTTAGCGTGCGTCACTTTAATAGCATCAGGTGATCTCTCCGTGTAATTGTATGCCCTTGTGCGATCATTTTCGGTTTATTCTCATGCCTTGATAAGAGTCGCACTGAGTTTGCGAAGATGATCGATGAACATTTTTATTGTGGATCGAATTGTGGACAGAAAAACTCGTTCCTATCTTTAAAGGCTACTGATATTGACCCTGAACGCGGCTACGGTGCTCTCTTTTGTCCGCGACATCGTTTGATCAATGAAGATCGGACTAAAATGTGATTTTAGGATCACATTTTGCATATGGTAGGAAAGAGGACAGGAGGAACACACATTACATAAATAAATAAATAAAGTTAATGAATAAATACATTTTTTGTGAATTTTATCTTAACACTGATCGCGAGGCTTTTTTTTGTCGAAGAAACTTCCGGAACGTTTGATTGCTGAGTTCCGAATTCGCACTTCCTGTTTCCTGGCAGGATGACTAAGCGATATGTTAAAGGTATTGTCCGCAGTTAGGTGCCGGTGTTAATCCCTACTCGCAGTAATCAGAGTCAGAGCCTGTCTACAAGATGGATCTCGTCTATTCCTGCCTGGCGGTAAAGTACGGCTTCAAGGGTCGAACGGTCTACTTAAAAATATTTCCAAAGTTTTCACAATTTGAGGTGTTCTGCGCCCATCCATAATTTGTGAAACTTGCGTCGTACAATGTGCCATCTCGCCTGTTCCCTCTTATTGACGCTCAATATCTCTTCGCCGTTGCTTGATCCGCTCCACACACGGAAAGAAACTCAAATGAGCGTTTTAGCTTTTCGCTCCTTTTCTTCGGCCGGTTGTTCATTTCGTACCTCTAATTCTATCGATGAGGGATCCAATGCAGCGAGTCATGCTTTAAGGCCGCAACCTCGTCGATACGCTGATTCCATGCGATGTGGAAGTAGAAGTGGCAAAGTGATCAGCTGTAAAAAGCAAAACAAGCAAGATGTCATAGACGCCGCAGAAACGGAGCCCTTTTCTCCCCGTGTTTTAATTTGGATAAGTCAACTATGGCTGCTGACGTTTCGGTGGCCCATCGCAACAACGATTTTCTTACTGCGCAAAAGAACCATCCACGAACGAAAGCGAAAGCTGAGATTTAAAGGTTTCAAGGTGATAGAGCTTGACATAAAAGCACTCCTGATGGTGAGAAGCAAATCACGTAACACATCCGCTGGACACTTTTTTGGCCTTTATACTTTGTTAAGAGGACGCCTTATCCAGTGAAGATTAAAGACGGTCTACGCTCCTTCTCACTTAATGCGGCCGCGTAAGGTTCCTGAAGCTAACACACATTCGTTATTGACATGTATAGACCACTCTTCCAAAGATCCATTCTAAAGTAATATGGATCGCATTTCAGACTGTGGTATTACCGATGTCCGAAATACGAACAATATCATTACGCATCCCAGTACATCTACTCGAAGGCCGAAAAAGGAAAGGAAATACGTGAGTGTCTCTCTATCGAAATCTCTCATTTCTTATCTCATCGGGATAAGTAAAGTTGCAACTGCATCTTCTTAGCTATTAGATGCGGTTGTGATCCTTATTCCTTAGTGTCCAATTCCAAAGGAGAGGAAGGTGGGGGATAGTTCTGGTCATCTTGAACTGATTTCGACTAGTGGAGATGTTAGTGCGCCTATAAGCGTGACGAAACCACTGTCTCCTAGCATTCATGTTCCAACAAATTTGATGTAGAATTTTTTGAAAGAGAATATGAAATGATGTAAGGCTTTCCTCCCAAAATAAAAAAGGGAAGCTGTTTAGAAAAAAAACAGAATCACTCCTTCTTTTAACGGCATTTCATTACATTTTTCTAACAGTCAACTAAATGTCCCAACTGAAACGAAAAAGCACATTTCACTCCACAGCAGCAGCATTCTATCACGCGAAGACTTGAGAAGAATTTTTCATGAGAACATGGTGCACAGTTCGAGCTCAATGGTTTCCAACGGGTAGTAGATCATTGGGGCAATATCAGAAAAGCTGGTAATAAAGGGCCTTGCTTGCTCGGAGCTACAGTCTTTAAAAAGCCATCCACCAGTAGACCGATTGAAGAAATTATGCAGCTCTGGACTGAAGCGACTACAGTAGGCCTCCTTAAGCTCGACGGCGATGGCGGATGACGTCATATCCTGACAACGGTGAGGATAGTGAAGGAGGCCCTGCTCCTGCTCGTGGAGGGACAACTAAGGAATATAAAAACTGTTCGCTGATGTGAACCATGGGCAAAGTGACTTTCTTGTCCCCGCCCTCTCCCCCCCCCCCTGTATGTCCATTATTTTTTCATCACATTTGCAGTTATGAAAGAATCATTTTTTCGCTGCTTGAATGGTTTTTTAGTTCAAAGATCAAAGATAATCGATTCGATGAAATCCGAAAATGACGAAAGTAGTCTGCAAATTGCAAAAAAATGATTTTCATCTTTTGTCTCAGATGCAAGACGTGCAGGGAGTCTTTTCTTTGTCAAGTATGTTACGGTGAAACCGGCTTCAGTTTTACACCAAACTGATCTTTTGAATTTTGATTGTGGGACATGTGTACGTGTTAGGGCATCGCATGCACCCGAGAGAATGATCATTTTTTGACTCAAAGTTTTTTTTCTTTACGTCAGGCTAACCTTGATATATGAACTATAGCCTCAACACATTTCACTCACGTTAGCAGTAAAAGTGGTTGATTTATTGTGTGGCCAGGCAGAAGGTATCATGAAACTGTGGCTTTTACAATGAAATTTAGTAAAGAGGTTCTAGCAACGCAAGTGAATACATTTTCAATGGGAAGTTGAGGAGCAAACAGAAAAAAAAGCGATCCGAAAGGGTACAGTGGAGTTCGGGAAGGACAGAAATGAGGCGTGGAAATGTAGTGACCTAAGAGAAATTGAAGGCATGGGTCGCGATCAGATCCATAGCAAAATTCACTCTTTGAGTGATTGCAGGAATCCCAATCATAGGGGTGGTGGAACTGTCACGACTCGCTAGGGCGCGACAAGAGAGCTAACGTTTCGGCTCTACAGCTGCGACCGCTGCCACTCTTGCCAATCGCTGCACACTTGGCGCCTGCGCCCTCTCGCTTGCGGCGTGCTCTCTCGCGTTGTCCACCCGCTCGCAGCGCGTTGTCTCCGTTGTACCACGTTTCACCTCACAAGAAAATATTCAGTGTCGATGGCGCTTTTTGCTTATTTTCCTATCTAGGTTCCCCTTCGTTCTTACAACCAAACAGCAATTCGATCGCAACCCGTGCTCTATTAATAAAGTACTTATATTTATCAGTACATATGCGGAATGGGTTGCTATTCCTGATATTTAGTTTTTTTTTTTTCGAGGCTTATGTATGAACCATTGAAAATGGGACAAAAGAGGGAGAGTCATAAGAGGAGTTCAGACATAACAAAACGAGCAGTTTCCTGGTATTCCTTTTATTCATTTACTCCGCTCGTTTGTCGAGTTTGCTCATTCTCTTGTAAATTGCCATTTTCTTCTGATCAAATTTTCTCTTACCATATCATTGATCATAGTTTAATTATACATGACGGCAAACCTTCAACTCTTTTTTGACACTAGTCGGATGTCACAGTAGAATTGACTCGATAGCCTGAAAATTTCGTACAAAAATATGGATGAGCAGTTTTTTTGGAGACTCGCCATACCATGGTGACATTCGAATTCTTATTATCGTACAGTGTCCACCAGTCTGCGGGATCGGCCGATATTGAAGCCATTTTTCCCCTCCCTAGAGGCAAACCCCGGGATTAGTCCGACATTTGGGAAGGATACCGCGCGGGAAGTTGAAGGTCTAGATTGCTCCAGTTTTCGTTGCAAAAATTGCGCGGTCAGGACGCTAGTCGGGCCTGCAATATCTATCCCCGTTGGAACGCTTCCCACCCACCTCGATGATGTGGAGATCAGCGTGCTCTCTCGAGCGGCGCGAATCTCTCGCGTGTTTTGTCTTCTTTGATCGCGTCATCGTACCACATCCGACCCAAGGTGAATAACGGTCGAGGAATTCCTCGACCATCGCTCTCTGCTGTGCGAGAGTAGAGCCGATAGTGAATGTACGCGCGGAGAGCACAGACGGCTCGCGGGTGGCGAGAGTGAATATCCGCGCGCGAGAACGTAAAGGATCAGGCGAAAATCCTCGACGTGCCGTTGAGGAATCCTCAAGCAATATTCACCCTGATCCGACCTTATTGAAGGTTGAGGCTTAATTTCAGCGTTACCAAAGATCTCTCTTGCTTTGTTCTCCACTTCCAGGTCGTTCCGCAGCTCCGTCATCACTACGAAGCGCTCTTATCACCAGTTTTATCCTGGAGCTTGCGTTCAATTTCCCGTGGTTGGATGCGTCGTACTTACACGAAGCCTTTTATTATGCTAAGGGGTCGTTGTCGAAAATTTCGAAACGAGAGGTCGTTCTCAAAGCTCTGGAGGAGGTCGAAGGAGGAGGCTTGTAATGTGTGAATGGTTTAGAATTCGCTGTAGGTCACATATCTGTCTCTCGCCACTCTATGCACTTTTGCAGTTTTTTTTTGAAATTTGGGGGGGGGGGTGTACATGTAATAGCAGGACAGGTTTGACGGCATCGCCATCTACTAATGGATAGTGGGGCCATCAAAGAAAAGTCTACAGAGAGACAGAGCCTGACTAAAAAATTGTCTAAACGTGAAGAACCTTCCTTAAGGGGAGGGGCTCGAAAAAGCGTCTACAGTACCAATGCTTCCGGAGTTTGCTTCCGTTAAAAAAGTTGACAGTATGATACGCTCACGTATTTTGAAAAAAAAATTCGCTTGCTCATCTTTTGATCTTTTACGCTTCTGTAAAGGACAATTTACAACTGGACAGTTGGTATAACTTTTTTGTAATCAGCGTGACTTTCAGCGACTCCGCGCCCGATCACGACCGAGGAATGGCAGCGCTATTATGGAAGAGTGAGTGGATGATACTCGTCGGGTTTCTTGGTGATGTGCAATGATTACATATTATAGAGCTACAGCTTTTAGGATAGTCTTTATTTTGTACATAATTTTGATTCGAACGATTTGTGCAAATCTTGTTTGAAAGATAATAAATTTGGAGTGAACTTGCTAATTGGGTGAATAAGTTGAATTGATGAAACGACCAAGGTTGACCTCTTGTTTTACGCTGCGCCACGCACTTGAAGCATATTGAAAATCATATAGGCGTTGTATGTGAAAACGGTGAGAGTAGGAGATGTTTCGACAATTGTTATAAATTTTCAGATAAATTTGACATTTATCGAAGGCACGATTCGTGATTGAAATAGTGTGTTATTTTGCTTGAAAATTAGGAGGTGCGAGGGGAAAGATCAGTTGGGAGAAAGCAAGAAGTTTTGAAGGAAATACTGAAATTTGAATTGTGAAGTCGATGGTGGTACAACGAAGAGACACAGCGCTGTGAGAGCAGAAAAACGAGAAGCACGTCGTATCTGAGAGAGGCGCAGAAGTAGCGAGTGTTGCGGTTGTTAATAATGGGAGTGCTCGCAGCAGTCGATTTAAGGCCTTAGTACCCTTTTCCTCATTTTCAAATCGCGATGCTACCATCGCCACTGTGATTGTGGATTCTGCTATCTCAATTCAAAGTAGAGATTCTCTGGAACTGGATCGGGACCCGTGTAAGCGAATGTGGATGGAGAAGGTGTCGGACGCGTACAGACAGCGTGACAACAAACTGGTCGGTTTTCGAACGGATTTCGCCCCAAACTAAACACTTAAGGTGCCCTGGGTCATTCAATTGGTACTATGCTGTCTTGGGACTGTAAAAACTCTGCATATTATAAGCTGCCGGTCACTTTCAATTTAAATGCAAGTTTTTAAAGGAATCTTGCGCGGAAAAATCATGATTCTATTTCAGCCATAAATCACTGGCTTGAGACTCATTATCCACGATAATAGTGAAAAGAACTGAAGTATTGCTTTCGTTTTGATTAGAAATTCGAAAACTCGAAAAGGCTGCTACGCGTTCGAATTGCCCACGGACGTCTTTCACGAATGCTGGCGACGGGGATGCTCAAACTTGGTTCTTGGAGTGCATTCACTAGAAGCTCTTTCTGGCCTTCTGCTTCGTTGCATTCACATCTTACACTTCTACTCCATCCTATTCCATCGATCGATTTGTCTCCACTCTCCGAAATCGCGCGCTTTAACCCGATTCTCTCATTGCGTCGCCTGGTACGTAGCCGGCCAAACGCCGTCTTCTTTCCATGCCTCGCCTGGCTCTGCCTCCTGGTCCTTCGATGGTCCATAACGTGTAGTTTTTGTACGTTTGTTTCTCTTCAGAAACCGAATCTTCATGCGTGAAACTTTGTGTGCTATTTCCAGTGATCACAACTGACATATTCATGTTAGGAAAGAGTGCAAGAATTTTCCGCGCAAGATTCCTTTAAGACTTCGTTTCCATAATAAAAAGCGCAGCTTCTACAGAATACTTCGATAAGTCTGCTGATAGAGTCCTGCTGATTAAAAAAGGATGCATTTTGATCTTTCCAATCGGATTTATTTAGCCTCGCTGGCCATGTACGGTAATCGTTGGGGCATTGCCGGGGCTTAAGCCGTTTAGACACGGTGAGCACTTGAATGTGGCGTCAATTATGATACTTTGGCCGCAGTCACGTACAGTGTGAGAGCGAACGTAATCAACGACGCCACTTTGCTGTGCAAGGACGCTACCCTGCCATCCTGGGCAGCGATCCAAAAATAGAGCGACGCCGCAGCGTTCGCCGTCCCGCTGGTGCGGGGCGGACCTGGACGCCGCGCCACGTCGCAGCATTCGCCTCGCCGCTCGCGCGGCGAGGCTGAACGCTGCGCGCGCTTCGCGCGCGAGGCAAGGGGAGGTGATCCCCGGGGTGCCGCCTCATCCAATGTGAGGCGGCAGTTGGTCGTGTGGCAATCAACCACCTTCTACATAAACGGCGCTTAGTACTCTGCGCGGGCCTGCTCGACACATTCTCTCTCCGTTGAGAGGGCGCAAAGAAAACGATAAAGGGGATGCGAGCACACGCTTTAAGCGCGTCAATACGTCGCGCATTGTACGTGACTACAGCAGGAACATCATAATGCACGCTCATTCAGGTGCTCACCGTGTCCAAACGGCTTAAGTCGCATTGCCTGAAACCTACTGTTAGCAATGAATGAGGATCCATGAAATGTTATAAGTTCCTTTTTAGGTATTTTTCCAGACGCTGACTTATAGCTGTCTGAACGTGGCTTATGTAGAAACTTTAACACTGTACGGAGACTTTTTTTTTTTGAAATTTCGTTCCATTCTCCCGTATAACTCATTTAAATTAACTTATTCAAATACTCAATTGATCCGAATGTTAGTAAAGGTCAGTTCAAATTAGTCACTGCCTCTATAGTGTCCTATAGCTACGCCATGCTCATGGTGCCCTGACCATTCAGGGAATCGAATGTCTCCCCAGAAAGGAGTGGGTAGCAAGAGGTCACCACCAGGGTGACCATCGGTCGAGGATTTCTCATCGGCTTGTCGAGGATCTTCGCCTGATCAAATACGCTATCCCGCGACAACATTCACACTCGCCGTGCGCTGCACGTACGTTCACTCTCGGTGCTACTCTCGCACAGTACACAGCCATGGACCGTTACTTGCCCTGGTCACCACATAACTATGAGCGTCGCATGCACGGGCGCTACGTTGTTGATCCAAGAATTGTTGTCAAAACGGGAATATCATTGGAAACAGCTTTCTGCGAATCTAGTGGTATTAGGTCGGTCAAAAAGTATCCGCCGTTTTGCACTTCTGGTACTTCTCTGCATTTTTTTGGTAATTTGTTCCGCAACTATTCAGGCAGTTCGGATGTCATCTTCTAGGGGGAACCCAACCCTTTCATATGCATACGGAGGTTTAAGGTGAATTTGAAAACCTTGTCGTTCTAGAGTTTTTTTGAAACCACGGGAAATCGTGATTTTCGGCTGTTGGCATGACTTCAGACTCGGAAGAAACACTCCAGAGGCGGCTCGTAATATGGCGGCTGCTTTAGTAGGAAAAGCACCTAGAATATGCACAGCGCGAGATTACGTCGCCAGGTTTGGGCTTGAAGAAATAAAGCTCAAAAGTGATGCACGTAGTAAGAGGAATGCCCCAATATACAGGATTGTGCAAAAGAAACGAAAGGAGCTCATCACAGGGGCTCAACTGCAAGTAGAGCAGGAGAGGTTGGAGTCTCTAAGAACATCGTGCTCAGCCGCCTGAACGCTATGAGGAAGGAGCAGAAACGTCGTCACTCTGTTCATCGGACTGACCCGTGCTGGCAGCTCGACTCGTTGCAACGCGCATGGAGGTGCGTCTTGGACTCTACATTGCAACAGAAAGGAGCGCTTCAGAGATAGGTAATAGTGAAGGATGAAACTATGTACCTGCACGATGATAATGTAAAGGTTGCTTAATGGGCGAACGAG
Organism: Ostertagia ostertagi; assembly: GCA_036418205.1. Lineage (NCBI taxonomy): Eukaryota > Metazoa > Nematoda > Chromadorea > Rhabditida > Trichostrongylidae > Ostertagia > Ostertagia ostertagi. The sequence continues at coordinate 15,878 of MU893809.1, forward strand.
ATTGAGTTCCCTTGGAGCATCCCGAAACCCAGAGCGCTTCCAACAGGGATTTTCCTCAATGTTTGGTGGCGCAGCTCATTGGCAGGTCTAAGAATCGAGTCAGTCGGCGACGGTGGAGTCTTGCCGTAAAGAATAGAACATAATGCATAAGAAACTGCAGGGATGATAGCCTGCGTGAAGGAACAAATGAGGTTCGATCTGTCACCACGATAGCGCTGGACGGCCCACCGCAAAATGCGCTGTGTAAAATTCATTCAAAAATGAATTCAAGCTTGTTCTGCAATCTTCCCTATAGTCCAGGTATATCTCTGATAAACCACCAATTTTCAGCTTATCAACGCAGTTCTTGGAGGAGAAATTGCTTTGAGAGCAGAGTATGTCAAAATTGCCTTCCGACAG
>MU893814.1:0-10985 GCA_036418205.1 Ostertagia ostertagi
AGTTAAGTTTATTAGGCCAACTTTTCGGCAACTTTGCCTTCGTTGCCGAAACGTTGGCCTAATAAACTTACTAATCTTGGACGGCTACAATAAAGTACTCATCTGAGATGACTGGGTTTCTGCTAAAGCTACTCAGAGGTCCTAAATGGTACCGATCAATAAAACTCTGACCATGTGAACTCTGGGGTTCCTTCTCACCACCTCTTCCTTACACACAAGCCTTCTTGCCCTCAGCCCAAGAAAGCTTCGCTCCTCCATTCTGGGCTGACTCAGCTGATCCTTATCAAAAAGCTACTTCGTACAGAAGTTACCGGAGCTCCTTTCCTTGGCATTACAACGTCCTATCTTGACCATTATTGTTAGAACCACAGAGCAAAATGTGGTGCCCCCACAAACGCCACTTTCACAATGTACAGTAAGTATAATATAAGCAGAAGCAAGTCTACTACTTAGGGAGAGGAATAAATCAACCTGAACAGAAGAAGTGAGAATGCTGGTGTCGTCGGTGCGACATCATTCTCAGAGAGCACATACAGCCAATACCTCCCCTCTCCCCATTCCCCCTAAGACTAAGCCTTAAGGGGATTGGCAGAGGGGAAGTGCAAGCAATTTTTATTACCTCCTAGCTTAGTCCGCACAAGGATGCTCCACCTGACAACGCCAGCGCCGGAGTGAGATTCAAACTCGGCCTAAGATGCCGAGCTCAGAATCACTTTACGTATCTACAGAACAATCCTTCGAAAGAAGTTATAAAGCGGAAAAGCGCAGCGATGGTGTTTAAAGGTAAGAATTTCCGTAGGTTTTCTCTATGGTCGGCATTAGTATAGCTAAGAAAACATGACCTATTTCCAGCGACGCTTGCCTTCAGCTGCCTGTATGAAGAGCTTGTAATCATTTGATGGCACTCTCAATGATAATAATAGACAAGTTAGCGTGTGCGAAAAAAAACTTGCACAGCTACTTGCAGAAATTGGTCAGCAGGCACGGACAGTTCTAAATTCAGCGTCTCGAGGTCAATAAAGACCTTTCGATTGACCATGTGACCTGCTTACTTTCCCTGGCAAGCATTATCAGTAGTGCGATGATCACGGAAGAGCTTGCAGCAAGAACGTGTAGGAATTGGTCAATCAAGAAATATCCTAGTATTGGTCACGATTGCTTGATTCTCATAGGCGTCAGATGCGTCCTTCTCCTCTGCCAATCTTAAGTGCATTGCATTCACGCCGTTCTCGTCGTGCTTCTACCCTGCGGCAGGACCATTGAGGAAAAAACAAAGTAGTCGGCAAGCCGGTAAACTATACGGATCAGTGAAGACCTGCCCCACTCGTGTTGCATCGCGACAGCAATGCAGTCTGACACCTACCTTATAATGGGCCGATGCAACCTTCGAAAGTAAGGCTCCTCAATATAGCAACTGCAGTATTTAAGAATGAAATCAGTCTTGTAATCGGATCTTTTTCCAACTTACTTACCTTTACATTTCCTTTACCGTCTAGAAGAATGTTTTCTGGTTTTATGTCACGATGAATAACTCGTTTTGCATGACAATAGCTGAGTGCGTCCGCAAGTTGACGAACATATCTAAGTAAGCCCATTATATTACCAAAATATCAACGTAATTCAATATCGAATCACAAAAAGATACCGGGCTGCTTCTGGTTCCTCGAGTCTACCCTTCTTCTTCAAGCGAGAATATAATTCCCCACCATCGGCACATTCCAGAATAATGTACACGCGGCGTTCATCATGGAAGTAGCCTTTCAATCGAAGAATGTTGGGATGCCTTGAAACAACCGTGTCACTGCTAAATTCTAAAGAAAATTTGTACAAACATCCGTACCGCAAATGATATTGTATTTCGATTTCGCGCTTGACTTGATGCTGGACCTTGTGCTTCTTGATTTGATCTTTGAACAGAACCTAAAATAAATCGTATAGCCAGTGCGATGCAGCCGCAAAAAAAGAGATATGCAAGCCAGGTAAAGCAGAGGTAAAAGGGATACAGGATGAAGCTTTCAGCGTTGACCGAACACTTTCAAGATGCGTCACGAATCCCCACTTCCATTCAAAACCGCTGTGGCATATAAATGAGGTAAACGGTACAGGTCATTGTTTTGGTCCTCCCAGATGAGTCTATTACCAGGACCGACCCCGGAGGCTTGAATGACGTGGGCGAAATTTGAATACAGATCTGACTCCCCGGACCGTGCGCATAGGAAGTGCGTTACATGCCACTACTGCCAAAGCTAAAAGTTGCTCCATTTTTCAAGAACCGTCCGTAGATCGACACCTGTCTAACGCTGCGATCATTACGATCGGACGACTGACTGTGAAAGTACCTTAGGCGATAAAATGAGGAATTCAAATGATGTTATAGTCCATATCTCGTATGGAGCGTTCAGAGTTGGTGATCGTGCGTGCGATTTGGCGATTGGACGATTAGTCTATAATGAAAACGTACAGATTAGGCGATTAGGCGGGGAAGGCAACATACGTATTGATTGGTTTGCTCCGCCCATAGATAGATGTAGGCGATTAGGCGATCTAATCGCTCAATGGGCGGAGCAACAAATCAATACGTATCCTTCTCTTATCGCCTACTCGCCTACTCGCCTAATCGACTAATCGCCTCGCCTTATCGATACATATGCTTTTCTTTTCAAATCATCGCCTTATCGCCTAATCGAGCTTACGATCGCCAACTATGAACGCTCCAGCAGTAACATTAGGAGTGCCTGTGGATTTGACGTGTGGATAGCTGTTTCTAACACACTCTGCTGGGTATCATCAATGCATGCTGGAAGCAGCTTACTTGCGCAACTTCTATCAAGTGCGACGGCTTCCACGTCAAACCCATAGACACGCCTAATCTGACGCGAGTACAGATCCCGCTATAAACTTCGCGCAAAACTGATCAGTCGCGCACAAAACTCACCTTGCATTTTTCGAAGTGTGGGTATAAGTCACAGTAGCACAAACCTTCAATGCGACTACGACACGTTCTGGCTTATAACGAGCGAGGAAAACGGAACCGAATTTTCCTTTGCCAAGCGGCCGTCCAATATCGAAATCGTCAATTCCCCACATCCTCTGCGAACTGAAACTTGATATGATAGGTTCAGAGAACATTGCGGAACAATGTCCTCAAACTGACTAAAACGAGAAAAACATTTCCATCCACAACTTACTTAGTTCGAGTAGCCTCAGAAGTAGAATTTTCCACATTAGTCGAGATAGCACTGGGGTTCCCCTGAATGATTGAATGAATTTGATAAGAATGAGTGTTTAGAGAGGCCTGCGAGGAGTCAAGCTCCAGTCGATTTCTAACCTGAAGTTCCACCTCAGACGCCAAGGGTGGGGCTGCAACTTCAGTCATCTAAAAGTGATGTATAGAGATAGCTAAATTAAAAGCCTGACTGTGGGTATGTTTGCAAACTAGTTCAAGATCCATTAGAATCAGTATAAATGCCCTCCTGTCACAATTATTCAAAGAGTAAACGTTTATATTGATAGTGCATCAAAGAACGGACAACACAACCCACCCCGCTGGGAAGAGAACAACTAAAGGAACCCGTCTAGCCACGATTCAAAATGATTCCGTGAGATATGAAAATGAAAGTTCCCGCCGCACGAGCAGAAGTGGCCGTGGGACGCGAATTTACCATGGGTCGCTGGTTGCTCTGTTCAATTTCTATCAGTATATTTCGGTAGTTTTAGTTCAACTTCGTATAGCATACATTATACGAATCTTAACGCGTACTGGGAAGAAGGTATTGTTTCAAGCGGTTGTACTGGGCTCGAGACTATGCAATCTTCGCATTTCCACCATTTAATCGGTCTCACCATTTTGCGCTTATTCCTGAATTTCAATTTTTCTTTATTAATAGTTTCGCTATAGGAAACATCAGGGATCGACTAATTGGGTTACTCTCAACACCAAAAATCCAGTAAATTTCTCCAAACTATTGATCATTCATATTTCACTAAGCAAAATTCATAGGCAGGTGTTCCGATAAAATGGAGGTCGTAGTGGAGGGAAGGGGAGGGTGAGGGGAGGGGATAGCATCTACCCTAACGGAACAGTCGCCATGAGGGAACAGACTACGCGCGTTTTGCAGCCGAAGAGTATCCCCAGCGGCTTAACAGTGAAGCAGTTGGTCCGGAAGCCTTCCGGCGGTAGGTGCACCCATAGAGGCTCTGAGGCGCTCCTGCCGAAGGAAGGATGCCGGATGCCTGGAGAACAAGTACTATCGTCCCCATCTTCAAGCAGAAGGGTGACGCGATGGACTGCTCCAACTACCGCGGGATCAAGTTGACTGCGCATACCATGAAGTTGTACGAGCGCCTGGTCGACTCGAAACTGCGGGAGCTGGTCCAGATCTCCCAGGAACAGTTCGGGTTCATGCCCGAAAGGTCTACAACGGATGCCATCTTCATCGCTAGGCAAGTGATGGAGAAGTATCGCGAAAAGCGCCAGGCCTTGCTACCTAGCCTTCCTCGACCTGGAGAAGGCGTTCGACCGGCTACCGCGAGCAGTGCTACTGGGAGGTCGCTTAGGGAACGGAACGTGCCAGAACACCTGATCTCTCTGGTGAAGGACATGTACGATGGGGCGAAGGCAGCTATACGCACCCCACACGGCCTAACGAAGGAGGTGGACATCACGGTTGGGGTGCACCAAGGGTCAGCTCTGAGCCCGTTCCTCTTCCTCCTAACACTAGATGTCCTGGTGAAGGGGCTCATGGAAGGGACCACTGAAGACTATCCTCTACGCTGACGACATCGCCTTGATAGCGGATAGCAGAGAGGAACTACAGGGCAAGGTGCAGAATGGCAGGAAGTGCTGGCAGAAGGTGGGCTTCGGCTGAATGTCAAGAAGACCAAGTTCCTGAGCTCTGAAGAGGATTAGAGCCAATCGTAGACGGCCATGGAGAGATCATCGAAAGAGTGGAGGACTTCAGATACCTCGGGAGCGATCTGGCAGCCGACGGAAGTGTGGATCAGGCAGTGAAGGCTCGAATCAACGCTGCATGGATGAAATGGAGGGAGTCCACTGGAATCCTCTGCGATCGAAGGTGCTCCAGAGCTCTCAAAAGGAAGGTAGCAGAGGTAAGGCCTGCGATGCTATAGCGACCAGCGAGTTGCTGGCCCCTGAACAAGAATCACGAAAGGCAGCTTCACTCCGCTGAGATGAGGATGCTGAGGTGGGCCTGCGGCTGGACGCGACTGGACAGGTTAGAAACGAGGATGTCAGAGCGGTCATGCAGACTGCCCCTGTCCAGCTGAAGGTACGAGAACAGCGTCTGCGATGGTATGGGCATGTGCTAAGGAGGCCACAGGACCATCCGATAAGAACAGCGATGGACTTCGAAGTACAAGGCAAGCGACCGCGAGGAGCCCCGAAGAAAAGGTGGAAAGACGTAATCAAGAAGGACCTAGGTGAGGTCGCGGCCACGATGGAAGATGCCCTGGACAGAGCAAAGTGGCGACGGCTGACAAAAACAGCGGACCCTGCGACTGCGCGGGACTAACGCTAGGGAGAAGAAGAAGACCTCAGCAACGAGGGCCAACGCAGGAATCAACGTCCGAGAAATTGCGTATCGTGGCTTTGAGCCATTCCCTCAAGTTTTTATCCACAGATGCACCTCGTAGGGATTCTGATTCACTCACTGAGTCACGAGGGTGGAGTAGTTTTTGAATATTTAGCTTGAAGACACTTTGGGCGACCACTAAATAGGAGCAATACCCGCTTAGAGAAGAGTCATACAAAGAGTAGACAAAAAAGTCCACTTGCACATTTAAAGGAAGCAGTCACGCTGGCTTCCACGCTGGATTTGCTACCCTCGCGTTATCAATCGATAAGGTGTGAGGCAGTAATTGTTGGACGAGTGTAAGCCCATGGAAGATATGATACGATGAGATAAGAAGGTGCGGCTGCTTGATAAGAGGTGCACTCCAGAATGAAAACGGGACGATAACGATAACGGTATCATATCTAGCACGCTCTTATCGCACCCCTTTCCACATCGATAAGTCTTGGTTTTTGCTGAACTTGAAGTGAATTTCGGCGCCTTATCACTCATTGATAAGGCGCCACTGCCACTGAAACTTCACGTGTTCTAACATTGGGCAGGACCTCTATCCACTCCAATACATAGCTTTCCTTATCGTTGCCATGAAAATTATCGTGACTGCTTCCTTTAAAGGAAGCGATTACGATAAGGAATTTTCGCATCGGGGGAGAACCTGCGCCACACGGAGCAATTACTTGGCTGCCAAGGAAGCGATGTGTGGTCCTCCCACGGCGAAAGGTGCTGTGGTTGCTGAGCAGGACCCGTGTGACGCTCCGCCCCCAGTGACGTAACGCCCACTAGTTTTGTTGATGATCTGGATGGACTGTTTGCTGTTGGCTTTTCATTTTGGATGATCATTTCCCTTCTAGCGGCTGTATCTTCCAACTTGCCCACGTATTGCCTTATCAATCAAAACACTATGCTTGTTGGCATGATGGCGGCTATCGGGGTTAACACGTCCGAACAACGTCGTTCTTTACCGTCGCTCATCCATGGTCGAAAATGAAAGGGCAATCAAAGGGGTACTATTTTGCTTATTTTTGACGGATTTCTTTGCTTTTTTCGCCATTGGCGTACTATTGAGACCCTCACGTCCCCTCTAAACCCCTGTGAGATCTATCGTAATCGCTTCCTTTAAAACGGAATTAAATAAAATTTTGCCGAATTCCAATCGGAAGATCTCAACTGAACATTAAGGAGCACATTCCAGTCTATCGTAAAACCTTCAGAAATGCCTCCTACACGACGATATCAGGAAATTTTCTCCACGGAAACCTGGTGCACGATTCTAGCTTAACGAGGTCCTTGACGGATCGTAGACCTAACCTTATCTGAAATGCTGATGAAAAGCGGTGTCGCTTGGTAAAGCCACTGCCTCAAAGTAATATCCATCAGTTCGATGGTTGAAGAAATTATGTAGCAGCTCCAGGCTGGAGCGATAACTGTAGAACTCCTGTGCTCCAGGGATATGACAGATGACGTATATCCTGACTGATTATGCTTATGAGGGACATCTAAGGATCTCCGTAAAATTTCCATCAGCGGCGGCGCTCTGTACTCTGAGAAGTCTATTGATGTGCGTGCCCCCCCCCCCTTCCGCCCCCTGTAGAGGTGCAAAATAGGCCCGTACTGTGGTGGAAAAATTGGAACAAAAACATAAACGCTGTGAAACAACGGTCGTTCAGGGCGTGAAGCTTTTTTCCCAAAATAGTTTTCTCCACATGGTAAAACTTTGCGTGGGTCATAAAACCGCGCTACATTTTCGTTGAGCAGCTGCCAAAGTGGTCCAAGGCTGAATTCCGCTGACAAATTTCGCATTTCACTATGGAGCTTCCAGATCTGCTCCAATAGCGCAACCGCAAGTGGTAGGTGCCATTTTTACTACCAGGACATCAGTAGTATTTACCATATACCTTGACTTTATTGAAAAACGGTGGAAAAGGTGAATAAGGGATATTCATTGAAGCAGAAGTTCTGGAAGAAATCGAACAATTTGACCAAATTCTACAAATATTGACCATTGATGAATTATTGGTAGCCCATATACTTCAGCGGAGACTTCGATACAGGGTCAACGGTCACGCTGGACAAATTTCAAAAGTTTGCCGACCCCCCCCTCTCTGGGTACCTCGATACGACTCCCCCAGGGTCAACCCTACCGCTGGTACTTTTTGGAAAATTTTCACGACTCCCTCCACCACCATGAGACTCAGGAGGTCCACCAATAATGACCACCACCCTTACCATCAATAGTTGTTCCGGCAGTAGTAGCCTTTGATCGCCGCGGGGGGGGGGGGGGGGTAAAATAAACTATCACAATCAACAGTGAAACGGTCAATATTCTTTTTCCTTACCCCCTCCAAGCGTAAAGCGTCTCACTAACTCACTACGACCTCCCGTGCAGTATGACCTGCTCGACGTGTCGCCATAATGACCCCCCTTTTCGTAGGGCGAACACGACCCCACTCGTTGGAATTTGTCCAGCGGACGATTGACCCTGCTTCGGTATAAGTTCTTCATCATCTATCCATTATTTTTTTGTGCGCCCCAAGTAACGCGCTCTTACATCGACAGAATAGGAAAGGAAAACAACAAATAAGCAAAAAAAAAAACAAGGTAATCGAAGTCAGATCATCCATCACATATCACCGTAGTAGTGAAATGGACCAGAATTCTATACAATGGAATATGGCTGAGAGATCGAAGATATCCTTCTTGAATGATAGGACATCCCACCACAAATGGTGAATAAAGACACCGCTGGTGATCGACGAGAGACCCGTATAATGTTATAGACATCAGGTTCTCCTCCCCATCAAGGATTGGCCTGCTGAATCCTCAGCTCTTGCCAGGTTTCCCCTCGATTGCTCGACGGGTCTCAAAGACCGCTTCCCGATGAAAGATGTCACCCAATGGAAGCGAACTTTTCGTTAATCATCAGAACATATCACTCGTTTTCCCGTACCACGACTCTTCTTGAAGGCAGTTCACGATGAGAAGGCAGCCCATTAGAAATCGATGAAAGTGCTCAGTGGTGCTGGGATGTAGACCTCGGAAATGGCCCAGAACCCATGAAATAGGACCCCCTCCCTTGCCCGATTATTTGGGCATTGATGCGACTCTCATCGGTGCTGCCCTCTTCAACGCAAACGCACACTGCTAAACGGCTAGAGTCAGGCGGCGGTAGTGTGATTGACAAGAGGACCCTTTATGATGTTATAGTTCAGGGACGTGGGTATGACCTCGCTATCCCGCTGTCGTTGCTGCAAAACGCGAAACTACCGCACTTTTAGGGGGAGCGCCTGCCTTTCAACTAAGTATAGTTCCCATTTTTCGACCTCTGACCTTCTCGTGAAGCCCTCCTTTGAAGTCGTCCGCCGGCATGCAGGATGGGCTATAAACCCACGATCTCCACCAGGTTTTTCGAAGCTAGATCAGAATCTTGATTATATTCTGGAATTGTGAATATAAGGCACGCCAGGGTCCTGATTATTTCATTATAAACTTGGGATAAAAATTCACTTCTGGCGTCGATCCATTTGGCGCCAGAGCCAAAAATGAGTTGGTTCCTCCACGTTTCCGATTGAAAAAAACCCATTCGCATTGGTTAGTGATGGTTCTGGTCAGGGATATAACGTCCATTTCGGCGCTGATATCGTACTATGCTGATCTGGAGGCTGCTATCAAAAATGGCCAATTCCAGCATGGTTTACTGTCGACATCGCCTATGAATGCCCTACCCCTTCTTCAGTACCTACCACTGTCAGTACTTTATTTTCGAACAAGTTTCACATTTATTTGGATGTCTTTTTCAAAGGCAACCAATGTGCGAGCACTCCTCCCTGCAAGTCCTCTACAGCACTCCAAAGCTGTGAGAACAGCCCACCCTAACAAGTTCTTCGCTCCTTTTTGACATTCAAAAGGGTCGTACAGCAAAATGGTTCCAGCCCAGGCGAGAGACCCTAACATATGCAAAAAACCGTTCCAAGAACGCTTCATCCCTGACCAACTTCAACCGTGAAATAAATCTACCCTACCCACGATCTACCGACCCAGGATGAACCCACCCGTGTCCATTGCGGGAAATCTTTCAAAGCAACAGTCCCAGTGGGGTGGGCGTGGTCGGAAACGACTGCAATCCCCTCGGCCGATTCCGACCACGCCCACTTCAGCTCCCTCCCTAGCGGCTTTCCAAGGTGAGTTTTTGTTCAGTCACACTTCTTACGTTCTTGACTAGGGGCTGAACAGCTCCGAAGTGGGAATCGGCCGAGGGGATTGCAGCCGTTTCCGACCACGCCCACCCTGCTGGGACTGTTGCTTTAACAACTGTAGGACACCAATTACATTTCTTTATTTGCTTGACTTCCTGTGTCTATTTCCCCTGCGCGACCTCCACCAAATAGGTTGCTGCGGGTGTTTCCACTTTGTCTGCTAGTACTCCCTCTTATTACCACTTGTAGAACAATCAGTAGGTTTCTAAAAACATACATGATTTCTGTTATTTTATGCAATGTATCGATTGGTGTTATTGAAGTACGAGTCGATGTTATTAATAGCAGCAGTATTGCATAGCAAATTAAGAGCATTGTTGCACAGCCAAGAGACATCACATGAGCTCATTCGGAAGATTATTGTATACCAAAACATACAAGCGCCAGAGACGGAATACCAAAGGACAATTTACATACAACAGGAATTCATTAAGTGAGATGAATGACACAACAGTTATTGCTCGTCCTTGTCCTTGGTTCCATGCTTGAGCATACGGGTGAACTCAACGTAGTCAAAATAACCATTTTTGATTGGAGCGTCACGGAACAACTCGTCCACCTAAACAAAGGAATCATTTAATAAACGATAACTCTAGTCACGCCCACATAAAAAGAATGAATCGAAATTTGAAACTGGATGTCTCTCTTAACAGATTCTGGTGGAACTCTACTCTTTCCTCCAAAAGCAAGAACACGTACATTACATTTTTTCGAAACTTGTCATAAGGGAAAAGTTTTGTGTAATATTACTGGAAAGCTTTTTTCAAAGCCCTGCAACCGGTAGAAACAAGACATTGCTGAAAAAATAGCCGTCATGGCGTTTCCCTCTAACCTGCTCATGCGTGTATCGATCACCCATTGTGGTCAGAAGCTCACGGAGACGATCTTCCGTTAATTTTTCCCGAATTGTCTTCATCGAAGCATTGAAAAGCGTTTCGTATGACTTCCTCAGGATCAGTTCCTGGAGGAAGACTGGTAAGGTTTTAGATTTCATCAAAGCCAGTCACTTTCGGAGTAGTGATACAAACCTGTGAGTTTTTCTCCAAACAACGTCAGGAACATGGTAAAATTGATAGCTCCTGGTGCTTCGTTGACCATGGCATCCAGGAATTGCTCATTGACGTCTTTGCCTAAAAGCAGA
>MU893820.1:0-12922 GCA_036418205.1 Ostertagia ostertagi
CTCGAGGTACCAGGTATCTGCAGAGAACTATCCGGAAGCCATTGCCTGTCTCCAGAAAAAATACGGCGATAGCGATTCGAGAATTGAAGATCTTCTAGCAGATCTGCAACGATGCAAGGCGGAAAAAAGAGACACAAAGTCTCAAATCCAACTACTAGAGAAAATTACAGCAACGATGAGTCAACTAGCCATAAATGGCCAAGAAGTTGACCAGCGCATCCTGCTGAACATCATCTTTAGCAAGTTCGATGAAGGATATCCAGACGCGGACACTTGAAAAACGAGCCGATCTGGAAAATCCAAAGGATTGGACATGGGCAAAAATGCAGAAAGAGCTTAGCGGCATACTCCAAAGAAGAGAATATGTCGAACAAACGCGAAACAAGATAAACGCCATTCAAGAAAGCCCTGCAGAAAGACCCATGCAACCAATCCGTGGCAACAGACTCACTTGCATATATTGCAAGCGATTCGGCCACCAATCCGCCGACTGCCGGACGATCAAGTTGTCAGAAAGGCTTCCCTTTTTAACAAGGAATAGGCTTTGCATCAATTGTGCAAAACCTTTCCACACAGCGAATGTATGCCCAAATCCTCCATGTAAGAAATGTGGACGGACACATCACATATCGCTGTGTGCAGCGCCGAGCAGTCCGCCAAATCCTCAAGAAGGCCGTCGATATGCAACAAGCTCCACCCGGCCCGTGTTTCAACAGCAAACACGGCAACCAGCACAAAATAAAAGGAGTGCGCCAAAAACGACAAAAAGCACACCAATCACTAACCAGAATGTAGTCGTCCAAGAGCGACTCAACACAACCGCGGATTCCAACGACGAGAAAACAGAGAAAAGGGCCACTGGCAGTGTCAGCAGAGCAAAAACTCTACTCTTAACAGGAACCGCGATCGTTCTGGGCAAAAATGGCTCCAAAGGAAGTCAAAATCTTGCTGGATACGGGAGCGGAAGCATCGTTCATCGACAAAAATCTTGTGGAAGAACTACAACTACCGATTGTCAAAACGTCGAAACTTCGATTGAAGATGTTCGGATCTGACGAAGTGACTGAAAATCGGCACAGAGTAGTAGAAGTCAAGCTACTTGACAAAAAGGAAAAAGTCCACACCTTTCACCTATACGACAGTCCCATATTGACAGCCCATGTAAAAGAAGCCGACCTCACAAGAGAAGATCTGGACGTGATCAATCGTAAACGTACTCCTCTATCGAGCAAACTTGATGGAGTACAGTGCGCGCCTCAGATTCTGTTAGGCTGTGACTATCTCTGGGACGTCATGGAGCAGCAAAACGAAATGTTGCCATCGGGACTGTATTTAGTACCGACCAAGTTCGGATACATGATATCGGGACGACAATACGAACATCACGAGCCGACGCCAACACACACTCATCAACCCGAAGGCATGGAACACGAGTTGAAGATATACGATGAATACTGGGGATTCGACTCATCAGGAGTTAACGAATATACAGGCCCAGAAAAAACCGAAAAGCAACTCACGATGAAGAAGTTGCTAAACGGTTCAAAGAAACCATCGAAAAGCGGGCCGACGGCTACTATGTTCATCTACCTTGGAAGGAAGAGAGTCAAGTTCTACCGACGAATAAGTCTATAGCTCTCAAGCGACTACAAGGATCTCTACTCCAACTAAGGAAAAAACCAGAGCTCCTTGCAGAATACGATGCGATCATAAAGGACCAACTCGAAAAAGGCATAATCGAGCCAATCCCCCATGACAAGAAAAAGGTCAATACAGTCCTCCACTATCTACCTCATCAGGCAGTAGTTACGCCAGATAAACCAAGTACGAAAGTGAGAATTGTGTTCGACGCCTCTGCGCATTATGTAGGAAAGCCATCTTTAAACGATGCTCTGCACCAAGGACCGCTCTTTCTACCCAAGATGGTTGGAATGATGCAGCGATTCCGAACCGGAAAGACAGCAATGACCGCGGATGTAGAAAAGGCGTTTCTGCAGGTTCATCTCCATGAGGACGACAGGGATGCTACAAGATTCATATGGCTGTATGATACTTCCAAGCCGCCTAACAACGACAATCTCGTGGAATACCGGTTTACGAGAGTCACCTTCGGACTGAATGCTTCACCATTCCTCCTTGCCGCCACAATCAGATTTCATCTGGAAACAGCGGATATTGATGAAGAATTCGCCAGTGAACTCAACGACAACCTTTATGTCGACAATCTGCTTATGAGCGCGGAGTCGACAAAGGAAGCCATGAAAAAGTACACAAAGGCGAAGAAAACCTTCAAAGAGCTCAACATGAATCTTCGCGGGTTCATATCAAATGACGAGAAGGTCAACAAATTCATCAAAAAAGTAGATAGGCTGAAACAAGACTCACCGAAAGTGTTAGGTATCCAATGGAATACGAAAACGGACATGCTAGAAATCAAGTGTGACATTCCAAGTTTGTCAAAATTGACTAAACGATCGGTTCTTCATGCGATTGCATCAGTCTATGATCCATTAGGATGGCTGAATCCACTTCTGATAAAGAGCAAGGTCTTCTTTCAATCACTTTGGAAAAAAGAGTACTCTTGGGATGCTCCATTAACGGAAGAAGACAGCAAACAGTGGATTCAATTAAGCGGCGAAATTCTCGGATTCACGAAAGAAATTCCTAGAAGAGTGGCAAACAAGCACCAGAATCACAAGCTGGTATTGTTTAGCGACGCAAGCAAGGTTGCTATGTCCACATGTGCATACCTTTGCAATGACAACGAACATCATCTCCTGATTTCGAAGTCAAAATTGCCGAAGTTGAAGGAAAAGCACACTGTACCTAAAATGGAGATGAATGCTTTAACACTATCTGCACGCTTAGCCAAAACCACCATAGAAGAGCTCCAGTCGTCAATTAATATTACTGAAGTTTACCTTCTATCGGATTCGCAGATTGCCCTCAGCTGGGTGAAACATGTCAACGATACCAAACAGCTAGGCGTATTAGCCGCAAACCGTGTCAAAGAAATTGCCCGCATTGTTCAGTGGCTGACCGAACAAGGACTGCAAGTATTATTTGGATATTTGAAGACGGCGACCAATCCAGCGGACTGCGCAACTAGGGGTCTGACCACAGACGAACTAAAGAACCACTATTGGTGGAAGGGGCCCAGTTTTCTTCAGAAGAAACCTATCGAATGGCCATCTGAAACGCAACTATTCCAACTTCCCTCACAGGAACTAACTGTAAACATCGTGCAGACCACCAATTCGTGGATCAATTGGGAACGACACAGCTCCTTGAAAAAACTCACACGAATGGGAGCATGGATACTTCGCTTTCTCCGAAATATTATGAGGAATTTGCCACTAGACTCGAAGAAACGTATTCAAAACACCATTCCGGAGCTACAAGCGGTGCAGAACACGACTCAACTAAACGCTGAGGAACTGAAATCGTCTCTAAAAACACTCGTGAAGATACATCAAAACCAATATGCAAATGAATTCTCATCTGCGAGTTATCAGAAATTAAACATCAAGAAAAATGATGACGGAATCTGGACATGCCATGGAAGACTAGGGCAAAGTGATCTACCTGATGACACGAAAAACCCTATCTTCGTGGTACCCAACTCACGATTCGCGCACCTTATTATTCAAAATGCTCACGGCAGGATGCACCTCTCTACGGCTCATACAATGGCCGAAGTTCGAGCAAAATACTGGATCCCAAGACTACGACAGCAAGTGACTAAGCTCATAAGGAAATGCGTCGTTTGTCAAAAATTCAATAACTTACCCTACCGTTATCCGAATATGAAGGAATTACCACAACGAAGGGTAAAACAATCGAGGCCCTTCGAACATGTTGGGCTCGACTATTTTGGACCGCTTAAAGTGAAAACGGCAACAGGAGAAACAGCAAAAAACTATGGTTGCATCCTGACATGTGCCACTACAAGGTTGGTACACCTCGAACTTGTTAGCGATAACACAACTGTATCGTTCATAAATGCGATGAGACGATTCATCGCGAGAAGAGGAGTACCAGCCTCAATCACTAGCGATAATGCGCCCACGTTCATTCTCGGAGAAGAAATTATGGCTGATAGTCTGAAAAACGCTCGTGATTCAGAAGAAACAGAAATATTCATGGCAGATCAATCTATCAACTGGATAAAAATCATTCCATATGCGCCGTGGCAGGGCGGATTCTATGAACGGTTGATTCAATCTGTCAAACGCTGTCTCTACAAAGCTGTGGGTCGACGAGTCTTGGCTGAAGATTCTCTCCGAACAACCATAACGGAGATTGAAAGCTGCCTCAACAGTAGGCCTCTTACCTACCAGGAAGCAGATTGGGAAGAAAACCCATGTCTAAGACCAATCGACTTCATACAGAACAGAATGAACATAACCTACCCAATGGATCCAGTACCAGACCAAGAAATGGAAGATGAGTCGTACCTACCTCCAGATCAAAAACTGGCATTGAAGACACGACTTGAAGCACAGAGAGCCCTCAAAAGTTCCTGTGAAATTACAAACAAATTTTGGGAAATATGGCGAAAACATTACGTAGCCTCGCTACGTGAACACCATCAACTCATGATCTCCCAAGGAAGAACTACAAATATTCAACCGAAAGTAGGATCAATTGTTCTAGTTCAGGAAGAACTACAACCTAGAAATCACTGGAAACTAGGACGTATTACCCGACTCGTGAAGAGCGAGAAAGGAGAAATTCGAGAAGTAGAGTTATCCACCGGTCAAAAGAATACCATCAAACGACCAACAACCTTGCTCGTCCCGCTGGAACTCGAAGACCCGAATGAACCTGAACAAGAAAACAAACTGAACAATGCACAAATCAAACATGATTCATACAAGCATTCCTACAATTTGAGACCAAGACCGCCAATCCAAGCATTTAATGTTAATATTATAACAAAAGAAGAATTTGCTAATAAAAAAGAAAGGCTATGTGACGATAAATCTGATGATTCATGTTTCAGAATGGACAACCGACTTGATGATGTCAAGAAGCTGCTCCAGCAACTGGCCTTGCGTCCACGAGCCCTCATCAATGACAAAACGCTGCAAGACCAGTTGCTCGCACTCAACAACGAAGTCGACCGCATTCTGAAGAAAAGCGAAGAAACCATTGAAGCATACCGCGAAATGGAAGCTAAGTTTGCAACGATATCGTCATCACCAGATAAGATGTACAACAGCAGAAGGAATGTAGATCAGACCCTCCTCGATCTACAAGGAAAACTTCAATGTGCTGGATACATTTCGGACCTCCTTTGGGATACGTACGACGAGATGATCAAAGCTAAAATGGCAATGCTTACAAAGAAGGAACACTTCCTGACCAAAACTTCGCAAAATGGAAGATGCTTCGACAAAATATCGACAAAAGTCTACATCACATCCGAGCTCCGTTCAATTTCCAATGTTATCACAGAAATTCGCAGCCAAAAATACCCTCCTTGGGCACGCAAAGAACGCGATACATTGGTAGAACAGATTAATCGTCTCGAGCAACAGATGAACCTCCTCGTTCTGCGGGAGGACGACGGAAGTCGCACGGAACGCCGTTCAGCAGATGGCGAGGGTGAAGTTACCACCCTAACGAAGCAAATGGAAAAGCTCATTAAAAAGAGTAAGGATGTCTCTAGCGGTATCAAGGAGTTCGACTCAACGATGACAACATGGCAGACGAGTATGAGTGATCAATTCGAAACACTCAGTAGCAACATGGAGAACTTCCAAAACAGGATGGAACAGAAAATCGATGACTCTCTGAAAGCTATGAGCCAGCAAGTGTTGGATAAAATAGAGGAAAACGCTAAAGAAATACGTTCGCTAATAGAAAAGAAACAGCGCACACCTCCTCTAGAAGACATCCTGACGCTGCTTGAAGATGACGAGGAAGTGGCGATGATGCAGACTGCCCCACCACTCGAAGACGTACCATGCAAGCCACACTCGCCAAAGGAGCCTAGTGAAGGCATAGAAGAGGCGAGTGCACACTCAAGGAAAAGTCGAAAGGAGCGAGAATTTCATCTGGATGAAGTTACTTCCCGCCATCCTGTAAAGCTGGCCAGAAGACCAAGAAACAGAACTCCTCTCGCTGTGTCTGAAGCAAGATCGCGTCTGAAAGGTCTGCGCGAATGCCAGCCAAGGAAGATCGAAGACGCAAGAATTACGCTTTGTACCACAGGAGCCCGCCTGGTCGTCTGCGACTTCTGTCGCAAACGTGGTAAGCACTCGACTGATGCCTGCACCACCTTCCCAACGGTGAAGGAAAGAAGAGCACTCGTCAGCGAGGAAAGAATGTGTCGGCTCTGCCTAAAGATCGACTGCAATGAAAGATGTAAAATGAGCATCCGATGTGGCTACTGTGGAGAAAAGAAACACCACGAGGCAATATGCGCCCTCCCCGAAGAGCGTCAGGAGCAGATTGCAATCCTCAATGAATACGACAA
This sequence comes from Ostertagia ostertagi, assembly GCA_036418205.1. Classification (NCBI taxonomy): domain Eukaryota; kingdom Metazoa; phylum Nematoda; class Chromadorea; order Rhabditida; family Trichostrongylidae; genus Ostertagia; species Ostertagia ostertagi. The sequence continues at coordinate 6,485 of MU893820.1, forward strand.
TCGTCGCTGGCGGGAGTGTGCGGAAAGGGTTCCGCACCACTGATGTGCGGGAAGCCGCGGAAAGCCGTTGAGGCCGATCTCATGTAATATAATGTATATAAATTGTAAAGTACTGGAAATGCCGTTAGCCAATGTATCCCCTGTGCCTGTTTACTTGCCTTGGATTTTTCACTTATTGCGAAAGTCTCGCACTTACAGTATCTCGTCTGGATCTCTGGGGCTAGGGATTTGGTGAGCCTCCTCATGCATATGCTACGTTACACTAGACATGATAGCCAAACGTTTTTGATCCATGAATAATCACAATAAACGATTCAATTACCCAAGGTCTTAGAATGTCTACTGTCTGGACGGTCTAGTCCTCTATTACCTGTCCTCCATCAATTGCTTAATATTACCTTGCCAGCTAATTAGTTTATTTAGCTCTCACAGTGGAATATCGACGGATCCGAAGACGTTCGAGAAGATTTCAACTGCAGTTAAAATTCTCGACTGTATTCGGAGTGGCCTACCGCCAAAAAGAAACCGTCGGCTGAAAACCCACAAGAGGGTGATCGATTAGGAAGAAGCCTCCACTGGACCATCATAAAGGACAGGTTGGGCTATTCACCTCATTCAGTATACATTTTTTTGATCTTATGGTGCATCGAGCTTTTCTCTCTCGCAAATTTCTCGTGAACCCTGAAAAAGTCACGCCGCAGCGCGCCGCTTTCCTTTTCATAGGCATGGTCCATAAACACCGAGTTTCCATTTAGTGGTAGCTGTGTCTGTGAAAAATCAAACATGGACGATTTATCGGAATTACTTCAGATGTGAGATGCGCCATGCCCTCGTTTATGGTTAAGAGTTGAAGAAGCCCTCAAAACTTACACTTCCTCGCCTACTATCGCGACAGCACACGTTGTGATCCTAATAGTTGAATTTCGTAAGCCCAAGCCTAGAGCTGGGATTTTTGATCGTATTTGTGCAACAACTCGATATTCCCTTGCGTTTTTAGCCAGCGACGTCACAAATCTAGGCCCCTACAGAATTGACCGTGCCCTACGATCCTTCACCAGGGTCTACCGTCCGTTGGACTTTGTCCAATGAGGGGGTGTGGGCTCGTATTGGGGGGGGGTGATGGAAAGGGGAGTCGTATTCGCGAAGTGTCCCAATGTTACAGTACGCGGGGGACGATTTCTCATGGAATGGCGAGGCGATTAGGGTTGCTAGCTGGAATTTAAGTGCGAACATTCCCGCAACCCCCACGGCAATTTCGGAGGGGAGAGTGGGCGGAGTTGGCTGTGTCGACTGCTCTCACAATCAAATATTATCGAATCGCCCCTATGATGGCGATGGCAAGTGAGGGTGGTGGAGGATGGTCGTGATGGGTTAATACCCTGAAGGGGGTTGGCATCGAGGCCGCTCTACAAGGGGGAGGGCGGTCGTAAAATTTTCGGAATTGGCCAACGACGATTTGATTCCTGTCCTTCACCACAAATCTCACGTCACTGTGGGCGGTTGATTTCCTGCGCATACGTTCACCCTTACTCCCCCACTTTCCGTCATTCAAATACCAAACCTAATTGGTCTTTGACTAACTGACGGTTGACCCTCCACCTAACCCTCAACAGAATTGTGGAGATCGCGGAGGATATTGTTGCCTAAATAAAACTGCTCGAACCAAAACTCGAGCCTGAAGCTCACTGCATACGCACTGAAAACAAGCTATTATTCTGGAAATCGAAACGACCGTCAAATGCGTGGCGCATCTCAATGTACTGCTGTCAGGCGCAGATCAAATGTATGTCGTGTTCATCGGCTTCGAATGACCTCGTGGTCCGCATGTTCGAATTGCCAGACTTGGTATGCTGTCTGGCCCCACCTAATAATGATAGCAAAAAAAATTTTCTTTCAATCATAAATCAAACTTTATTGAGTTAATAGGAAGTCATTCTTACATATTTGTAACACACATGGCATCAGATAACATCAACAGCGTCAAAAAGTGTATTGATTTTTTTCAGGGCCTTTTCTACGATGTTACCGGCCGCGGGAAAACAAACCGTACTAAATTTCAAAGAAAAAAAATGAAAAAATGCTCACTTATTTTTTGCTTCTCATGTCTAGCCACGAAATAAATTTTGAGTGGCATTTGATTCGCGTACCCATACGGAAAAACTGATCAATAGTAGTAAAAATCGCATCTGACATTGCCTTTTTCGGGATTACGGAGCTGCAGACTTCGCGGAATAGCCGTTATAGAATTTGTGATGGTCTTCGAAAAAAAAAACCAATGGCACAGGATTTCAACAATACTGGTGATTTTGTGCCGTACGGTATGGTGCTAAGTCTGCATTGCAGAGACATCCGGCTTCTGGATGCAAAGGATACATTGCGTTACTTGCAGGGCTCTACCCATACGCGACTCACAAATAGATAGATAGAATCGATAGTGGGTGGAAATAGATGAATAAATAGATAAACAAACAAACAGTCAGATAAATAAATTAATCAATGAGTAAATAACAGAGAAAAGTGACAGGGTAGCCGCGGGCGCTAGTTTTCAGAGTTGGTGTACGCTAAATGCCGGCGCGTTATGAAATGTAGCCAAGAAGAACCTGATCGGTGTCACGTGAAGATATTAGATCACTGGCCTTCAGTTAGTTCCAAATTTTGGCGCTTTGAAAATCATCACACACCCAGTAGACTTCCCCATTGATTGAGGATCTCAAGTAGACGCTTAATGTCTTGTGTAATTGAGCTATGTGTTGTCATTTAGTAAACAACAACAAACAACATGCAAATAATGTAAACAAAAACCAAACTTCCTAATCAGCCGTGTTTGAATTAAAAATCCAAGTAATTCTTTTTTAGTAATACTCAACTAATTTTACCCAAAGCTCTACCTATTCTTATTAAATTAATTCTGTTTATCTAATCTATCTATATCACCAGAGCTGACCGATGTCCACCCATAAATCATCGATTTATCCCTGAGCACCTTATGACACCTAACAGACTACAAACTGTGCACCTTAGAGGTGACCTTGTGCGATAGTAAGGCACGCCCACATTGCTAGCGCATTTACCGCTTACCAACCGACCAGGTAGCTACCTTACCAGGGCAAGAGGCCGTCCAATTCTTTGACATACTGGATTTTACCGGCATCTACCTGCAATCTCTCTGAAAGTTGTTCTACTGTGTAAATAGTGAGTAGGTCCCGAAATCGCTATCAATTGCCTCCCGTCGATCTCAAAGTTGATCGCTGATCTATTGTTAGCTCGATAACAAAGTTCACCTAGGTTGTTTATCACGTCATTTGTCGAGTAACCGCCCTGAACCAGTTATTTCTTCAAGTTATTTCAGTGTTTTTGCTCCTGAACGATATTTGTGGTTTCTTAAATTTGTGATATTTCGAATTGATGTGTGGTTTTCAAAGCCAGATCATTTTGTCAGTCAATTGTATAGTCGTCGATCGTTATGTCCCCGTCTGTTTCTTGACCCCTGACCGTGTTGCAGCACTAAAAACCGGGTCACTAGCAGGATCGGAGATCGATCCATCCTCACGAACGAAATTTTCCATTTATTCAGATTCCACGATATCGAACCCTTCTAGAAGGGTCACAATATTGACTAGTCATAGGCTCAGCCTCGCAAATTGTTCTATTTTTCCAGACCCTTAAGCAGTGCGATCAAAAGTCCAGTGCATGGCGCATCCCCTTACGATTTGATTGGCAATGACAGGCGTTTTGTTAACACCGACAGTGGCGCTAATTTGAGCACTTGTTTAAAAATAACCCTTCGAACCGGGCATGGAGTCAGCTGATCAGGAAAGTTGTCAGCGATAAATTCATGTCATCGCCCTTTGAGGACGAATTTTTCTGTGAGAAAATCCACCCTATCTAAAGTCGCTGACGGTCACGTGGGGGTCAACCATGCGCCACAAAACCAGTGGTAGGGTAGGGGGAGAGGTCATAGTTGAATTGTCTAAGGGTATCATCTAACGACCGTTATCGCTATATAACCGTCGATGCGCCTCTCAACCACCATTTTGCACCCGAATCGACGCGTTTAGCTTATTGGTCTAGTCAGCCTCATATTTGGGTATTTAGGTACGGGGTCTAGCGGTCCTTCAAAAACGATCCCTTCTCTCCACTAACAGCGGCGAGGACAATACCTTGGTTTTAAATTAAACTGATAAAATTTAAACCTAATATCTGAAAAATCCAATTCATTTTTCGACATAATTATACTAGCAATAATGAATAGTATGTAATACATTTTTAAACATTGCCATAAGCTTAAAGGTTTCTGTACAATTTCCACCCTGTTAGTTACCAACGCCCATCTGTTGCCCGCAAGGTAAACCACGTGATAGGGCGCCGTCGTGCGTCGCGGAAAGTGCAGGGTATCAGCTAGCGTCAGGTTTCTGCGAACGAGTCCACCGAGCGCGTGCTTCTTGCTTAATGTGGCAGTATCTACAACCGCCTTCTATTTAGCTTGCCGCCAAATTAGCCCCCGGTATGAATCGCCGCCCGAGCGAGTATCTCTCCGCTAGCACGTCTGCAGTCTCTATCCTTCCTCTGTCGGTGCAACGGCGCCTCTTGCTCAGTACCACCATATTGAACAAAAAAGTAACTCAGCTCCTCAGCAGCAACTACCGCGACGATATACCGCGGCACGTTCCAATTTCCTACGAAAAATTGGATCGCCAAAGGGTTTGGGATATTTTGAAGTCTCAGTGCTGTCTTAAACCCTCCTCTCCCACATCGAAGAAGAGGGGGGTACAGCGTAATGGGATGTGGGTCGCCAGAAAAAAAAACGACTTTTTCGCTTCTCGCAACGTGAAACTTTTTCGTTGTGGGGACCCCAGGCCCACCTCTGAATCATAAAAGTTTCGCGGGCGAAAGCTAAAAGGACGCTTTCTGTTTAGTGACCCAAACCCGTGAACAATATTGGAGGTGAAGGGGTCGCATTTAAAAAATACTACCTCATGCTTGACCGTTGGTCACATGGTGTGCCCACCATTTTATCATTTTGCACGCAGTATTTGCACTATGAAAAAGTGCATTTTTTCCCGTTCAAATCCACCACGTGACTGAGCCGTTATCGATGTTTACGGGGTGGAGCCACGGGGGTTTCAGTGAGTTTTTCCCTCCACCTGTCGCTTAGTCATGGACACCCCACAGCTGATGGCCGCCTGGGTTCCGCCGCGGAGCTCTTGGCCCACAACTCGGTGCGACCACCCGTTTTTGAAACCTAGCAAAAATTACAATTGGGTTTATTCCAATAAGGGAGGGGGGGGGAATGAGGCGCGATACTTTATGCCGCCTTAGGTAATTCCATTTGATTTTCCAAAGGGAGGAAGTCCCGAATTGAAAGATACATATCGCTTCCACTTTACGTCCACCCCGGAGTTGCCTTCCCCTGCGTATGAATTGGGCCTAGTGAAGGGGGAAGAACGGTTACACTGCTGTTCCCCATCGGTAAAGACCCCTACCCCTCTATATTGTCCCTTAGCAAAGATTCAGCGAAATCAACCCAGCGCTTTGTCCTTTTCTGAGTAGCACATGGCTTTCTTTATCTTTGGTCTACACACTTTCTCAGTTCACGGGTTTTTACACTGCCGTCGCTGCGTTCCGATAAGCGATGACTTTTGACGCTGTCCAAAAAAGCGACCTTGAAGATCGTCTGATGGCACTGTTCTCCATAGATCATTTGTCCCCAGTATCTTTTCTTTACAAGGATCTTTTGGACATTTGGTAACTTCTGAATGGAATTTCTTTGAAAAATGTGAATTATGATGTTTAATACATATTATGTGCTATCACAAAATAAGGGGGCACTTTCTAGGACTAAGCTTAGGAATGGGCAAGAGCTTCGGGGAAAATGAAATTATTTCACTCATTCATCTGCCTCGCCAAAGCTTATTGTTAGTTCTGTTTTAACAAAAAGGAAATGTTTGACGTGCTTTCAAATGCATTAAATACTACAATGCCCCCCCCCCCATTGCGACAATGCCCAAAAACCATATTGAACTAAATTTATTTCATCGCTGCTTATCTAAAAAAGTGATGGATCGTATCCAGCCGGGAGGTGGGGGGCATGTGGTGGCAGTTCATATCGCCTAAAATATTCCAATTTTTCGCAAAGGATTCAAGGTGGTTGAGGTGTGTGTAGAAACGTTAGCGAAAAGTTCATGCACTACGGGGATTCACTCTCCCCCTGCAAATTGAAATTTCCGCAAGCGGCAGCAACTATCGCACCACATGCCCCCCTACCGAACCCGAACTTATTCTTCTCAGGCTTAAGGTCAAGGTAAGGTAAGGAAAGGGGGGTTTTCCAATTTTTTTTGAGAAGTCGAAAAGCCCCGTTTTGCAGGTGCCCCGACAAAGAGTAAATAATCATTATCAATCTTCAAATACTTTAAAATAAAAGCATACTTTTTGAATCTC
>MU893822.1:0-10510 GCA_036418205.1 Ostertagia ostertagi
ACAGAAGTCTTGAGACCGAGTTGCAGCGCGTAATGTGTAGATTCCAAGTAAATAGGATGTATCATACTACGTCTCACATCGCGCAGTATTCGCTGCAACTCGTCCGCTGTCCCGTCTGCGTCTGTGCCTTCTCACCGCAGGACGGGCCTCCTGTAGTGTACCTAGAAGCAACCACTGCCCGCCGAGGCGACAAATACAGTGGCACGCCATAGGGGCAAACTCTTCAAATCATGCATGTATGCTGACAAACTTCCTTCCTATAAAACTTTCATCCAACCCTCAGCTTGAGGGTTGGAATAGAATCAGCTCATTGATAAGCAAAGGGTAGCTTACAAGTGAAGTAAAATCGCTGAATCAGTTGATGAGTTCTTTACGGGCTAGTTGTCCATTCGGTTAGTCTGTATATGTGTCTGCGTAACAAATCTAGAGTCCAGAGACAAGATTCTGCCAAAATCCACCGATTTGACTCCTCAGAGATGCTTACGGGCAGGGTATCGTACGTTGCGCAGTTTTCATGGGGGGGGGGGGCGTGTTTGGGGTTGAAGAAAATAAAAAGGTTGAAAAGGTTTCTCCTAAGCTGTGGTGGTGGTGGAGGGTCCTATCGAGGATCATCTCTAAGAGAGGGGTCGTCATATCCTCGAAATTGGAACAGCGGCGATTTCACCGTGTTACGGGCGCTGTTGTCCACCAAAGGGTGAGAGCCAGGAGGAAAGCACGTGCTTGAGAATTTCTAGGCAGAGTCAACCCTGCGTTGCGCAGTTCGCAACGGCACGTTGAGAGATCCTCAACGCACGCTGTATGGGCGGAGACACAGACGGCTCGAGCATGCGAGTGTGAATGTTCGCGCGAGAGAACGTGTCTAATCGGGCGAAACTGCGCAACGTGGCCGTTGAGAACTGCGCAACGCAGGGTTGACTCTGCGGACTGGCTTTCTGAAGGAGGGAGAGAAAGTAGAAAATTCCGTAATAGTCTGCCTGTGTGAGTGCCCATATTAAACTCAAAACGCTGGATTACCAAGCTTTGCAGTTGATAAGTCTTAGACGCTAGAAAGATAGCCTAACTCCGAGGTCACAATTTACAATAGAGTATTCGTCTTTTTTCAGCATCAACTTGCTTTAACCTGCTGAAATTGCCGAACTACAACAAGAAATCGGTGTTACTCTCGAAACTTCGCTACGCAATTCATTCAGAAACCGGTTTTGAGCTTAGCTAAGTCCCATTAGTGATTCTGTGCTACCCAGATAGGTATGTAAAAATTTTTCTATTCATCGAAATCATTGCTCCTGTTCATATTAATTTTCGATCATAATCATCGCTGCTCTTTCGGGTCTTTTGTTTATGTATTAAAAGTAAGGCATTAGTGCTTTCATGTTTAGCTTGTAGAGTTTATTATACGAGTTGTACTGGGACTCTTTAGTTCCAAATAAAAGAATTGTGTGTAGAGATGTGTTGCTTGTATATAGAGGAGTCACATTGAATCATCAACTCATCGACGACAGCGCGAGCTATATATGGCCCGCACTTTCGCACGGCGACACTCGTTTTCCGTTATATGGAAATGTTAGTCTCAAACTGCCCACTTACTTATCAGAGTCCGGAAACCAGCTAATGTTATCCTAGACAAGTGTCTATGTCTGTTTGTTGCTGTTGATTGTGTAAAAGTTTATTGTTTAGTACAATCCATTTCAACCGCTATAGCCTTAGCCGATCGATACTCCGGAGCCGTCGTCAGTGATCACGTTAACGCCTGTAAGGAGAACCGGCCAATCACAGCGAGGTTCACGCCTACTTCCGGTCCCGCCCCCTGAGGCAGCTATATAAGATCCGCGCTCCGGCTGTATGATTCATTGTTGAGTGTCGAATAAACTGAGTGGTTGAGTCGAGTCTCCTCCCAAGCACAGCGTTACTTGGGGGCCGAACTAAAGACTACGCTCAGCAATCGATCGATACCGCCCCTTAGGTCGTTCGGTTCGGAGCGACTCGGGCGTGAATCCTGCCCCAGTTAGGCAGTGTACCTCCTGGCTAACAGGACTTGACAGGTGAGTCACACCTGGTCGTGAGTCATTGACAGTCACGTGTTAACGTGACGTCATTGCTCTTCACGTGTTGGGTGACGTCGCTTGTACTGTGTGGTCAGGGCGTACCTACTAGCTGAGAGAGGATTCACGTGTCAATCGATATCGATCGATCAGGGAAGGACGTCTGGGTAGAGAATAGCAATCAGCTGAAACGATTTCGGTGTTGGTGTTGGTGTGCAGGAGTAAACAACGCAACCAAACCTTTACAGTTACAGACTGAACATGTCGTCCACACACGAAATCAACCCAGATGAGCTGGAGCGCTTATTGCTCGATGAAAACTCCACGGACGAGCAGCTCGCGTCCATGAAAACGGCATTAGAGCACCTTGCCAAGAAGGTTGATAGCCTTGCAAGTAAGGAGTTGCCACAGGTGCGTGCCTCAACAGAAATCATTGAAATGAGATTGGCAAGTCTACGAGAGTGTCCTGCACAGATGTCACAGGGAGTTTCAACTAGAACCGCTAAGCAGCTAGAGGATCTCGTAAGCTCCAGAATAAATGAGGAGTGCGACCTCATAGAGCTGGAGCTGCAGCGGTTGAAGGGGTTGGAACAGGAGGCATACGCTTGCAAAGAGGTAGTATGCGAGACGCTCGCATTAGTACTGAAAGCAAGGGCGTTGCAGAGTGACACTGTGAAGCAGAGAGCTGAGCAGCACGGGAATGTGCTGTCGTATAAGGTTGAAAATAAAGCCGCACTTGGACAAGCGGCATCTCAGAGTAAACATTCTGATGGTTTTCGCTTTCAGAACGCTGAGGCAGGAGGCAGCGGAAACGCGACAGAGATAGCCTATGAGCAGCTGAATGTAAGCGACTTCGATCATGTCGAGTACCACCTGAACTTCGATCCAGTCGCTGCTGCTCAAGGTAAGCTTTATGAAAACGGTAAAGCTAGCAAAGTGAAGCATGAGATATCTGAACCAAGGCTGTTGCAGCCAGAAAAGATGACCGACTACAGGCCGAGGACCAGGGGCTCGAGCCAATCGTCGTCGATGACGTTCCGAAGCCCAGGTGGGTCATCCTGTTCAGAGAGCCAAATAGGCCATATCTTTGCATCGATAGCCCTACCCGAAGTAGAGGTGTACAAAGACCCTGAGGGGAGAAGTTTCGAGGATTTCATCATGAGGTTTTCGATGAAATACCAGAACTTAAGGCTCCAGAATAAGCTGCTTAACCACTTGCTGCTTTCAAAATTGGACGGGTACCCAAAGGCAGTAGCTAAGGCACTACCTAAACACATAAGGGAAGGCAACTTCGACGACTTAGTCAATGCAATGAGGTCGAAGTTTGAGGTAAACAGTTCGTCCATTCAAATGAAAGCGTATATGGATCTGAAGCGCTTGAGAAAGTCAGGAGACGTAACAAGGTATTGTCTGGAACTGGAAAGGTAACCAGAGAGGCATACCCTGACGCTTCAGAAGAAGAACTGTCCCGCACTAGGGCAGGAGAGTTGGTGAGCCAGTTAACGGACTGGCCCCGAATATCTCCAGCTCTACACGACCATGGAAATTGCTCCAAAAGAAGCGGCCTACGAAATGGTCAAAGCCATGGCGCAAAGATGCGAGAGAAGTAAAGAAGTGGCGACAGCAATGAGGGAAGCTTCTGCAGGTTATAATCGAAGTCGTGAGGAACGAAAAAGACGCATGGCTGGTCAAAAGTTTAGAGCGAGTAACGCAGAGAACCCTGCGTCAACACCAGCAGGCGCAGATGACGGAAAAGAAGCGCGATCAGAAGGGGAACACCGGAAACCCCTTGTGAAATGCTATAACTGCGACAAGCAGGGGCATTTGAAAAAGGATTGTACACTCCCGAAAAAAGCAGCCAAGGAGAAGTCCGCAAACGCTAATCAACAAGCAGGGACAGCGAGAATATTCACTGCATCCCTGAAGAAGTGGATCTGTGGTGCAGTGGAGGCTGCGGATAAGAGCGAACTTGTAGGAGAACAAACAGTAACAGAAGTTCATCTCCTTGGAATGTCAAGGAAAGCCTTGTTGGACACGGGTTCCCAAATCAGCATCATACCACTGCGAATGCTCCAAACAGCTTGGGAGTCAGGTTTTGACTTGGACGCTGATGTGGAAGAAATACCACTGGAACAGAAGAAGCAGGTATTCGATGCGTCGGGCAACAAAATGTCCTTCAAGGGAGCCATCAGGCTAACCCTGCAAATTGACAGCGGAAGGAAGGAGCGTATCGCTCTGTTTGTCATGTCTGGAGGAGATGGCATGATTGTTCTCGGAACAAATGCACTTCAGAAACTTGGTTATGGCCTCAATCACCAGAACCAAACAACTCCGACACGATTTTACACTGTCGTAAAGAAGCCCCGTAAAGTAAGTGAGGGGACCAAGAAACGGCAGAAGGAATCTTCTAATGATTGCCTCCCAGTCACAATTGCCAAAAGAGTATACCTACGCCCGGGTGAGACGAAATCGTTACGTATTCGGTGCGATGGCCCAACGCAGGAGGGTATCTTCTGGTCTAAGGAGCACCTGCTTCCAGATGTCATATGGAAAGGTGGAAATCAGGCAGCAATACTACCCATAACAAATACCTTTGCAGGAGCAAAGATTTTCCGAGTAGGGGAGGAGGTGGGAACCTTCGAGCCTACCGAAGTTGTGGAAGTGCAGCCTGTCAAATACTCCGGAGACATGTTGCAGCGCACCGTGGAGGTAACTGGAGATCGTGAAGAAAAATTGCTCAGGTTACTGCAAAGTAACAGGACAAGTGAGGAGTGCAATGAAGCACTGGAGAAGCTTGTCAGGCATTACGCTCATGCTTTTGCAGTAAGTGAACAAGAGCTCACTCAAACAACGCTAGTGGAACACAGTATTGAGACCGGTGATGCAATGCCCATTAGGCAGAAAGCCCGTCCGGTGCCACTAGGCACGCGAGTGGAGCTACGACGCATTTTGCATGATCTGCAAGAACGAAGGATCATCGAGCCAAGTAAATCGAGTTGGGCTTCGCCCATCGTGTTGGTGCAGAAGAAGGACGGAACTCTCAGATTATGCGTGGATTATCGGAAGCTCAATCAGGTGACAAGAGTTGACAGTTATCCCTTGCCAACGATTGACACGATTTTGCAAAGCCTGAAGGGTAAAAGATACTTTTCCACCTTAGATTTATCGTCAGGCTACTGGCAGATCAGCTTATCGGCTGATGCCAAGGAAAAGTCGGCGTTTACGACTACCGAAGGATTATACCAATTTCGGGTTTTGCCATTCGGTCTAGCGTCCTCGCCAGCCGTCTTCCAACGACTGATGCATGTTGTTCTTTGTCCTCTGCTAGGAGAAGAAGTGTTCTGCTACTTGGATGACATAATGGTAGCGACCGGAACAGTGGAGCAGCATCTAAGAGTCTTGGAACGAGTTTTTCAAGAATTGTCGAAAGCACGACTCAAATTAAATCCAAAGAAGTGCGTTTTGTTGGAGAGGAAAGTTGAGTTCCTCGGCCACGTGATTGACCATAGCGGGTTGCACATGGATCCAGCCAAGGTCGAAGCGATCATGAAATACCCGCTGCCGCAGTCTCGGTCAGACCTCCGGACGTTCCTCGGTATGTGTTCATATTACCGAAAGTTTGTTCTGGGATTCTCAAGAGTAGCCGGACCGCTACATGAGATGACGTCCGAAAAGGTGCCATTCAAGTGGGACTTCTACAAAGGAGTCATGCTTTGACAAGCTTAAGTCTGTAATTGCACAGGCGCCAGTGCTGGCGCAGCCAGATATTGAAGGAGCTAGGAGCGGAAGTAAGCCTTTCAAAATTCACACCGACGCCAGTACTCAAGGACTTGGTGCTGTTTTGAGTCAGGAGGGAGAAGATGGATTCCTACATCCAGTGTTCTTCGCGTCGAAAGGCTTGTCTCGGTGCGAAAAGAACTACCACGTGACCGATTTGGAAGCATTGGCGGTTGTTTTCGCCTTACGAAAGTTCCATATGTTTGTGTACGGACTTCCAGTTGAAGTGTATACACGGACCACCAAGCTCTAACCGCGCTTTTCAAGCGAACCAACGTTTCTGCGAGAGTGCTCCGATGGGCGCTTGAACTTCAGAAGTACAACTTGAAGATCATCTACCTCAAAGGTGCTGCGAATCGTGTCGCGGATGCGCTGAGCCGAGGTGCAGCCCCATCGGATGAGGAGGGAAAAACGGAACCCATCCCAAACGAGCTCATTGTAGCATCAATGGCAGAAGAGCCTGAGTGGACAATTGAGCTCCGGAAAGATCCTTTCTATGCGGAGGTGATAGAGAACCTGGAAAAGGGAAATCTTGACATCAATGTTTCAATCCCAGGACTTTCCCAAAAGTTCAAAGTAGCGGACTTTGTCTTTGACCAAGGGTATCTTGCTTTGCTGGAGAACGATGCTCTTCGTCGGGTGGTCCCAAAATCTAAGAGGAGAGCCATCTTCGAAGAAGCACACGCGGGCTCACTAGCTGGCCACTTCGGTCCAAAGAAGCTTGTGAGGCAGCTATCAAAAGACCTGTTCTGGGAAACCATGAAAAGGGATATTGCCCAATGGTCACAAGATTGTCGAGAGTGTCTCTGTCATAATCATCGTCATCCAATGACGCCAGGGTTGAAGCCTATTGTTACAACAAAGCCTTACGAGCTGGTCGGCATTGACATCCTGGAGATGGGATTGACGACGGACGGAAACCGATACATTCTCAGCGTAATTGATCACTTTTCAAAATTTGGTGGCGCATATGCCATTCCCTCGAAAGCTGCGGCAATTGTGGCTCGAACGTTGTTTGAAAGGTGGATCGCTGAGGGCGGACGGCAGCCGAAATGTATCTTATCTGATCAGGGAGGAGAGTTTGACAATCGACTCATGCAAGAGCTCAGGTCAATCATGGGGATTGAGCATGTTTTCACGAAAGGCTACAATCCTCGCGAGAATGGCTTAACCGAAAGGTTCAACCAGACACTCATACAAATGTTGAGGAAGAAGGTGGCCGTACCCACAGAGTGGGATAAGGTCCTCTCCATTCTGTGTGTTTGCCTATAACACAACGGTGCATGATTCGACGGGAGAGTCACCTTTTTACCTGCTGCACGGATTTGATCCGTATACACCGTGGAGCACAGTGCCCAATCGTGAGCTTAGCACCTATGTAGTGGATCTGGAGAGCTACGCACAGGAAGTTGCGGTAGCCACCAAGATTGCTCGGGACTATGCCCGGGAAGAGAATGATAAAATGCGTCGAAAGATGAAAATCGCATACGACCGCGACAAGGGTGTATGCACGAGGACACCGAAAGTCGGCGATAGGGTGTACCTGAAGGCTCCCAGGGAGAAACAGTCATCTCACAACCCCAAGTTAGTGAACCCATGGGAAGGGCCGTATCGCGTACTAGATGCGAGCGAGAATAGTGCCCTAATAACCATGATTGAAGGGGACAGAGACGCAGTGAGGGTACCTTTTGATATGCTGGTGAAGTTACCACCCGGAGTCACGAATGAGCCCCTTAGGACGGCGACAACCCGCAGAAAGAGGGGAAGACCAAAAAAAGGTACCGATGCTGTTACTGTGTCTGAGAAAGTTATATGTTTCAGGACGCTGATCTCCATCGATCACCCGCTGAATTTGCGTCGTAAATGTGAATGTGGACTGTTCGACCAGATGGCGCACGTGGCCATTCCGACTCTCAAGCACCCGATGGCTCGTTCAAAAAGGGTGTCGGACATGTTTCAATTAGCCAACGTGGCGTCGATTTCAGAAGAGGAGTGCTGGGGAGACGAGCGTAAGGAGGAGGAGTTGCGTATGAAAAACTCCCAATTCTTGTCGCCATACGGGCTGGCGTTAGCGATGCAAGCCCATCGACGAAGATGCCACATCTACTCGGAAGCCATTGAAGCCGCGCAGGGGATGCGCTTCGAGCATCCCGCTTTGTTTCCGTGGGCCGTGAAATATGATGTCGGTGCCCACATCACCACTGCATTGGCGATGCTAAAAACACATCAACGTTCCTGGCTCCTCGACCGTGGCCCCCCAGCATGTTTTTTTAGCCCTGCCGTCGTCTTTTGGAAGAGTCCACACCGAAGTGGACTACGGCAGCGAGATGATCGTGTACGTCTATCAGGACTGGGAGTTGCTGGCCCAGAAATTGCTGGAGGTCAACATCGTCACAGCAATTATACTCGTATGGCCAGATATAATGCCGTCGGGAAGATCGATGAGGCAGGTCCTTATAGCGCTGGAGCGCCACCTGCAGCCAGGCGGGACGCTGCTATTCTTCCCCAGTCCCTATGAGGACAGTAATGTGACGGAATGGTCTAAAATGGGACGAGTATGTTCCGAGTTCGTACGCTTTATGACGACTGCCGACCGAGGTTTTGAAGCCATCGTCCGGGATCACTACACCGAAGTTTTGGAGTCGGCACCGTATACTCATCCCGCAATGTGCCTTGGGACAGACCCAAGATTCAAGCGATCACCGTTCAATGGCAGACAAATTGTACTGTTCTTGGAGAAGCTGCGCGTCACGATAGCTGATATCCTGAGACTGCGAGAGTTCAAAGGCCGCCTTCAAACGAGCTGAAGGAAGCGCGCCGAGCGGAGAAAGCTGCACGAGCGAAGAGGCGCAGGGACGAATTCAAACCGAACTTCTACGTCATCGCAGATCCAGAGCGTGCCCGCCATCATCTCAACATCTCATTCCGTGGACCAGCCACCCGTGGATCAGATACAAGGGAGTCGAGCGAGGACCCAAAGCGGAGGAGAACGAGTTTGCAGTACAGAGGACAATCGCATGCGTATCCGCCCAGGAGTGATCGGAAATTTGGAAAGGATAGAACCCAGCAGCCGAGCTCTTCCCGTGGATGGCACCGATGAAGTGGAGAGTCGGGACGACTCTTCTTCACCGCCGGGCATGTTATCCTAGACAAGTGTCTATGTCTGTTTGTTGCTGTTGATTGTGTAAAAGTTTATTGTTTAGTACAATCCATTTCAACCGCTATAGCCTTAGCCGATCGATACTCCGGAGCCGTCGTCAGTGTGATCACGTTAACGCCTGTAAGGGAGAACCGGCCAATCACAGCGAGGTTCACGCCTACTTCCGGTCCCGCCCCCTGAGGCAGCTATATAAGATCCGCGCTCCGGCTGTATGATTCATTGTTGAGTGTCGAATAAACTGAGTGGTTGAGTCGAGTCTCCTCCCAAGCACAGCGTTACTCAAATGTCTTTTGTACGATGCTGATACTTGATGAGACCTTAAAGAAATTTTGTGTAAATGCGTGCGCAACGCTTGTCACCAATGCCTTAACAAGCAGGAATGCTATGTTGTAACATTACGCCTCAATTTCGATCTCACCAAGAAAGTTCATTAGGCCAACCCAAATGAAATGAGGTGCACATTTCTGTACGCAACCTGAGACGCTGAGCTCACCAGGAAGGTCTTTCAGGGCGTGACGAGCTTTTTGAAAACGGTCTTTTGCATGATATAGGGGCAGATGCGGGGACCACAGAACCATGTTTAATTTTTCCTGAACGGCCCTCTGAATACCAGAAAAGGGGGTCCCTAGTTCGATTCCTCTTGGTGACAAATTTTTGCATTTCGAGTTGACGTTCCAAAATTCGCGCAAAATGGAGTTCTGATTGTTCTGGTTGGTTCTAACTCCATTTTGCGCGAATTTTGGCACGTCAACTCGAAATGCAAAAATTTGTTACCACGAGGAATCGAACTAGGGACCTCCTTTTCTGGTATTCAGAGGGCCGTTCAGGAAAAATTGAACATGGTTCTGTGGTTCCCGCATCTGCCCCTATATCATGCAAAAGACCGTTTTCAAAAAGCTTGTCACGCCCTGAAAGACCTTCCTGGTCAGATCTGCTTTCATTATCTGCTAAACTCTTCTCTGAAAGGAGTTACGGAGGGTTTTTGTTGCCGCCCTTGATTTTCAGTGTCTTGCCTGCAATCACATGTTAGCTGCATTATAAAAGTATCGAAAGGAGAACCGAGGCACCTGAGGTGAGCTTCGGTAGCGCAGTTGGTAGCGGTCTTGCTTCTCAAGTAAGGGGTTGCGGTTTGGTTCCCTCAGGGGTTTGGTGGCTCAGTTTTGGGGCAGTCACAGCTATGCTTTCGTCGCTTCCAAGACTGAGGTTAATGTTATGAGGATGAGTAGGATGCACATCGACGTGAGTTGTTGATAAGAAAGAAAACCGTTGGGTCGAGCCATTGCCAAACTACACAAAAACTTGCGTGAAGGTTTGATTGCGTCAACAACAAAGTGAAAGCTTCTACGTTTGACTAGTAAGGCCACTCGGTGTGGCATCTGCTTACTGAAGCGAACAAACAGTGCACGCTGCCATCTGTAGAACTCTGTCCTACACCTCCAAGAAAAGCAGAGTTTTGTCTTCGTTGTTGTTCGTTCATTCTAGAAAGGGGTGTTTCTCGATAACACAGAAGACAGACAGTGGTTGGCAGCAGATG
>MU893824.1:0-11521 GCA_036418205.1 Ostertagia ostertagi
ACTTGAACTCTCCCCTGTGTTCTCTGCCGCGAAAGGCCAGAGCGCAGACGATTAGAGAACGGCGCCTGGCTCGGCTCCAAATCCCAAGAGGAAGGTGAGAACTCTAGGACTAAGCCTTGGAGGGAGGAGGGACTCCGGAGTGGGTGAGCCAATTACTTGGCAAAGTTTGAATGTATCAGATCACAGTAATCATAAGCCGCTGTTAAAGCGAGAGAGCGCAGGCGAGAGCATCAAATCGCGGCGGTTTAAAGGACTGAGTTCAAGTTGTCCGTAGACCGGACGGGAGAGGAGGGAATACCGCTCCTATAGCGCGCCAACTGCGCCGCGGGGAAGGCCATGCTAGATCGCCGGGGCATATCCTTTGATGCGAATTGCGTGTCGGTCCGCACCCTTAGGAGGTCCGCCTGTCTCTCCATTGAGTAATTTCCTTCTTCAACCTTCGGCCTTATCGTGGAATCCTCCGATAGACAAGAAGCTGCGAATTTTTCTATTTTTGACACATAGAGGTAGGTTTTGCTCAAACAGACAGCTATGCGTAGTCGCTTGGATTATCCTATAATAACGAGGAACGGTGCTGTACTAGCTAGAAGAGGTGCTTTTACAAACCTCTTCCTCTGCTATATTAACTTTTTTCAGACGAACGACTTCCGCCGGTTCACTCAATCGGAATCGACATATCTTTTCCCATACCTCGTCCATCGGCGTCCTTTTCCACGACTCACGCTCAAAGTTGGCATCATCAACCAGCTACGGAAAGCCCACAAGATCAAATACTGATCGTTTGTCATTCAGATTATTAAATATGAATTTTTAAGCCTTTTCGTAAAACTCTTACACTCCATACTCAAGCCCTGTATTTGAAGTTTACATTTGTTCGAAAAGAAAGCGTTCAAGTATGAGCCGAGCTATAGACTTCAGTCGATGTTTCCAGTTGTCGGTATTTATTCGTTGCCTGGTTTATTTTCTTGGGTGAAACTCCAGTTCGGGGGGGCCACTCCATTGCTATCTTATCCGTAGTACTAGAGAGCAGTTCTTTGGGCTATCGAACACTACGGATAAGATAATAAGTGAACGACTCATTTCGAGCGTACTTTTGATAAGGACCGGTGGATGTCCTACATTCCACACTACCTGCCCACATCCCATCCACTTTTCTGCACAGGTGATCCACCCTGGAGCTCCTGCACCCTTAGCCCTTTGCGGAGGTGTCCTTTCTCCTGGTCCAGGACCGTTCCCTGGGTCCATGGCAGGCGGAAATGTGAAAACGTTTCAGGGTTTTCCACATTACACCGATACTTATCAGAAGTCTACTTTAAATGAGTCGATTACGTGTCGTGAGCCCTCTAATCCTTATCTTGAGTATTGGAGAAAAAATGGAGTGGCCCCCCCGAACTGGAGTTTCACCCGTATTTATTTATTATATTGTATACATATACAATTCGATGTTATACGACGAAGGCTTCTTGCATAATTCGTCTACAAAAATTGGCATCTGTTGTCCTTTGAGGTGAGACTAAAAATGAATAGTTCGGCATCTATTCATCTTTTTCCAGAAGGGCCACGAATGCCCACTTCCGTTGCAGGCATGTAAGGCCTACTGAAAGCGTATGGTTATACAATGACTGGGGTAAGCGATATTTGAGTCGTGTTTTATCTTCCCAGAAAAGGAAGCTATCAATTAACCGATCCCGCATGGATAGGAAGCTTACTTGCCAGGACGGCTAGGATCCCGATTTTGATCCCTCCAACCGTTTCGCGTTGTCAGCACGCCACTTGTCAGCTAATACAATTCCGTCTACCACCAAGGCACAAAAGGGGAATAAAAATGTGAGTGTTGCTCAAAATCTACTCACACTTATGAACTACTTACATTTTTTCTCCTCTGTCCCGACAAGTGGGTTTTTTTCAAAGGCAATTCACGCTTTTTCAAAGCAGTTTTTTGCATATTGAAGGGACGCATGTATGGATCATAAAACGCATGCCTTATTTTTAGCCTGTGGATAGCTGCGATCCGAAGTTACTGAATTTTGGCAGCTACAATTTTGAAGACTCAATATGGTCCTAACCATGACATGATATCTAACCTCGATATTCAGAGCCATTTCTCATCAAACCGTGGCCGCCAACCTCAAATGCAAAATTTAGTCGCCACGGAAGATCGAACCAGCAAGCAGTATCTTCCAAACTTTTTTTAGAAACGCTGCTAAAGCATTAAAGCGTGAACCGAAAACATGTTTGTGGTCTCTACGCGTCCTACAATATGCAAAGCGTTTCAAAAGAGTTGCGGTTTGCCCTGAAACATCCCCTTTGTAAGAGTAATTTGGAACCGTCTTACTGGTCTCCAAAATATAAAAGGCTCAGATAGCCGAAATGGTACCGTGCAACGTAACTACCAGCGTCTCTTATACCCTCTCCAACTCTAACTTTTCTCAGCATATTTATTGGTGAAATATACTTCGGAATACCTAACAATTACATAAATCTGCCAGTAATCTCCTCAATGACAACGTATCTCGAAACCTACAAATTGACTACGGTATCAAAATAGCAACGTAAAACGTTCGAACAGAAACTAAATACATCAACTACATCATGCTGCGACTATAAATGTGAAATGTTAGCGAGAAGGAAAACAGAAACGACAAGATTAACCCATTGCGGACCGCCGTTATAATTGCACCTCCGTAGGTTTTTGTCATCTGTTTTATCAGTGGCCAATGACCTATCAAAAATTTAACCAGTATGCAATAAGTGATATATCCTGTGTCCAAAAAAGTAAACTGATGATTTGTAACTTAGCAAAATGCTGAAAAAATCGAAGATTACTGTCCTTCTCCGCGTGGTGGCGTGCTGCACATGGTGCAGCACGCGGTCCGCAATGGATTAACACGTTGACGACAGCATGACGCGCATGCGCGTCAGAATTTCACCCGATTCTCTAGTTTTTTTGGTTTATTTGGCCTTTTTCATATTTCAAAACTGTGTGCATGCGTTATCTTATCCGAAAAACTGTGAGTCAATTACCAGTAGTGGAATTATTGAAGAAGTTATGACGATTGTGAAAAAAATAAACAAAAAGTTGCCGAGGTACACGCATAAGGGGCTGTCGTCAACGTGTTAAAGGCGAATTCAAATATTGTTCTTACAATAGCGTAACTGTTAAAAAGCAATCGTAAAAGGTACTCAACATATACGACAAAGTTAGCTTCCGATAAACGAGTACATAGCTATACAAAAGAGTTTGACACTCATGCCAACCTGTACCAGGATCCGATCCACGGACGATGCGTACTATGGCAACGCCACCTGCTACTGAGCACCTCAGTTTGTTCTATATTGGCATAATTTGTGGGAAAGTAGAAACGTAAGGAAAATAGTGAGCAAGAAAACTAGATAGTTGAACCTCTCTATGAGAAAGTAACTCAGGGAGGTCTTTCAGGAAATGGTGAGCTTTCTGAAAACGGTTTTTTGCATGATATAGGGAGAACCTTGCAAAGAACTTAAAATTGTAGTTCATTTCTCCTGAGCGGCCCTTTGATTGCCAAAAAAGGAGGGAAGAAAAATCTCCTAAGGAACTGCCGTCTTCACCAGTTTTTTTAGTCCAAGTCTACAAATAGAGTTTGCTGATGGTCCTCATTATAGACATGACATATATTTGTTCACCATGACTACAATTTTGCGGGAATTTAAAACGACAGCAACAACAAAAGTCAAAAAAACTGTCAGCGCCAGGATTCCAACCACGGATCAGTTCATCACCCCGGTTTTTTTGGTATCCAGAGGGCCACCCAGGACAATGAAGTACAGTTCTGGTTCCACACACGTACCCGTACCCCTGCCGAAAACCGCTGCGCCAGAAAACAAACTATTCCGAAAGAACTTTTCGATGCTGTGAGTGTTAACTAAATATGACTAGAGGTTAAAAAATCGTCTCTTCTCAGGAAATAAAATGCTACCGAAATATCAATTAAGAAGGATATAACAAAACATGTCAATGAGAATGATAATCAGTGATATCGAAAAATGAAAAACAGTCAAACCCACAAATAAGGAGGTAAAAAACTGATCGCTGAACAACAGAAGCTAGACAAAGTGCATCCCGGGTAGTTCTCTGGTACAGTTAGACATTCTTCAATTTTCTGCTTCTTCTCCTGTTCGGTGAAACCATCAAAGATGTGAGCACTGAAAAGCACCCACTAGAGACAAGTAGTTTTTTTTATATGACTACTGTTTTTCATAATCAGCAATCCAGAGAAAAAACATAATTGCTTACAAAAATTAATAATAGATTGCTGTAGTTTTGAATTTTTTAATTTTACTATTGTATTTCTGGACCCAAGTACTGGTCAAAATTAAATATATACTGTATTCTATACTTCAATACTAGGTGGAAAAATTCAAACCATGCAACAAGAAGCATTACAACAAACGAATAGATCAGAATGTAGCCTTAAAGACGAATTTCACGATTAGAATGAAAGTCGAAGAAGGAGTGATCCACCTAGTTGAGGGACCCGCGGACCTCCTAAGAGGTGCTGACTGAAGCGCGATTGGCACCAAAGAAGTTGACCTCGGCGACTTATTAAGGCTCAATTTTTGGCGCAAGGGCCAGTGCACGCCCCCACCGACCAGCCGATCGCTTGCCGTAGGTCTATCTATGCGTGACCATTGATCAGATAGCGCGGAGAGAAGTGGGTGAAGAGGGCACAGCGATGAGAGTCGCATCAATGCGCAAATCAACGGGCAAGGAAGGGGTCCCGTTTCTTTTCTCGGGTTCTGGGCCGTTTCTCATGGTTCTTCCTTCTTTCGTGTACCACTCACCATCCCTAGGTTAATTTGAAATGGGTTGCTTTTTCATCGTGAATTCGTCCTTTAAGCGGTGCTTGCGATCGTTGGTACATACCTTTGCGATGTGACTCAGATTCCCGAAAATGCCACCACACAGCACAGCCCTCTTGCCGGGCTAAAGTAGTTGGAGGGGGGGGAGGGGTAGAGCTGTCGCTACGCCCCAGTGGCGGCAGGCATGCTTTCACGAGCCATCTCCCAGGTTTTCACGAATCCCAAAGGACTCCTCCCACCCTCTGAACTGCCTAGATTCCCTCTGGCACATGGATTTGCCTTTTTTCACTGAAGAGCCAAACGTGCCGCGCTCCGCGGCGGCCGCAGCCCCTGTCCCACAAACTCCCCAACCACCTAGACACTTTCCCGCCTTGAAGTCTCCCCCCCCACCTAAGAAAAGTCGATTGAACCACGTTACCGCTTTGCAGTTATACGTGTTGCATACCCGTTTGACTGCATCCATTACAGTGTACACTAATTACAGGCCTTTCACGATTGTAGAGCAGTGCAACGTGAAGGAGATGTCGATTACAACTCTGCCCACTGGGGCACATTCCCAGGGTATGGGCTGTTAGGCTGGTGACAGAGTCCGTCGCGCGACGGTTCACAGAAATCGCAAGTGCCCGATGAATACTGCGAGATGCTAGCCAATCCCGCCGCCATTTCTGCTTGATGGTGATGGTTGAATGATGTTCAAATGGGGCACTTCGATTTTAGCGATTCGCGCGACGTTTCGCGGACTCTGACACCAGCCTTATGTCGACACGCGACGCCGCAGTAACTGCCATTTTTGCTGAGGATCTTCCATTGTGGTCGCTGTCACAGTCCACTATGGGGGATTCTGCATCGAAACGTTGAACTGCCAGAGGGCTACATCGTGTTTTGAAATAAGAGCCCATGCCACACGTTTCGGCATAACAAGTTCACTTTCTTTCTTCCACTGGCTCCTGTCCACTTTTCACCGGTCTCCGAACTATTCTGAAATTCGTTTAGGAGTTTTCATTTCCAGCGCAGCCTACTCCGTGCGTACTCTACCCACCGTGGTGAGGTAGGGGAAGGCCCCCATATGGCCATACAGGACGACACTTGTACTTCTGTAGTGCGTCTTAAAACAACGAATGATTCCTTCTTGCGAATCTGCTAAACGATTCCCTGAACTTAAAAGTATGGCCCTGGATCACATTGGTGCAACTCTTGCACATGAATGTGAAGTGTGCAGTAAAGAGAAAAAGAAAAGAATCCGTCGAAAACGCTGGGTCACTCACCTTCCTAATCGGCTGTGCTAAGGGAATGAGAGACTAAGCGCGGAGAGGAGAGTATGAGGCGAGAGAGCGCTACAGATGAGAGAGCGCCAGACAACAGCCTGATAAGAGAAAAAATCTGCAGCTTCAGCAGCTTACTTTGCAAGGCCCAAGCGCTCTTGTCGGTTGGTTTCCGTGCACGGGAACGCTTGTCCTCTAGGGGTCTATACTACAGACCGAAGGGAAGCGTTCACACGACCTCTGCCTGGGTTGTGCCTTTAAAGGAATCTTCCGCGGAAAAAGCTCCGCCTCCATTACCACAGAAAAACGATACCCCTTAGGCCCCTAGCCTCATGAGCATAGCAAAAAGAACGGAACATAAGCGTTAGTTTCGATAATACTAATCCTACACACAAGTGATCACTCTTTCCGTGGAAGATTCCTTTAAGGTATCGTTTTCTGTGGTAATGAGGGCGGAGCTTTTTCCGTGGAAGATTCCTTTAACCCGCCCTTTCTACAGCGATGTCAGACTTTGCGAATCGCTAGTAGCAAACCGTCCGATTCGCCAAGTCTGACATCTGGCATAGGGGATATTTCAGCAATACCAAATTTCGTAACACCCAAATAGACAGCAGTGCGTCATGAGTAGAACCTCATTGCTTGGTATTACATCATATCTCAAAGCTCATGGGAATGTTAATGATGCACCTTCGTCTTTATAGATGACTCTACTAATAATAGGGAAAATTGATTTTCGAAACGTTTCCAGAGCGCAAAGCCTCTGAGTGCACCCTCTCAGTATGGTACAGTAATCTATACGTTATTTTGTGAAAACAGTAGATTGTTTGAAGTGGAAACATGTAACTCCTTACGCGAGAAGTGTTTTGTAAACATCCTTTGCCTTCTCACAAACACGATGTGCGTAATAGACTGGACATGGTAAAGAGACAGGAATTCGGCATCTCGCGTACAAAAAGCAGAGACGATAACACATTTCCTGTAATATTTACTATTGCTAATACAAGGAAATCTGGGAGCAGCCAAACCCACATAAAGCCTACCGTGCTGCGCTTCCACTCTCACATAATTACAGGTAATGCCGCTGGAACGAGTCTGTTCCAAAGGTAGATTAAATAGAATAGCAGCAATGATCAGATTTATAAATCATGTGACCTACCAAGGTTCCTATTTGAGATGCCAAGTAAAAGTCGAAGAATTGTGGCGACACGACCTTGTTATCGACAACGGTGCCAGATGACACATTCACATACCTGAACAAAATCCACAAAGATAAAAAATTCAAGGAATAAAGGAAAAATCATTCGGCAATCACTAGTTGCTGGATGGGTCACGCATCCTACTCTGCACGCAGAATGGATCTCGTATAACTTCGTATAATGTATGCTATACGAAGTTATTATCACATCGATACTGGTTTTTATTAGTTTAACGCTGCTTGTTGGCGTACTTGCCCAGGTGCGAAAGGTCACAAAAATTGTGGATTATAATAAAGTTTCGCTCCAGACAGAACAGGATCCGCATCTCTCATTACCGGGATGTGCAACCGCTACGTTCAACGCACATAGTGCCTATCATGGCCTACTTTATCTCCACCACAGAAACAGACTGTTTCGAACGACTGTTTGAATTCCAGTGTTCAGCTACAATTTGGCGAGCGGGTAGAACAATTCACTGTGCAACAGAAGAAGCCAACCTTTGTAAAGAAATAATCTGGAAGGTCATAAGAAGATTTGGTTTCAAAGTGGAAACTAACGTCTCTTGTCCTTGTTCGTCTTTGTAATTGGTTTGAATAGAATCGCGCGTAAGATGTCGCTTTTGAATGACTATGTAGGTGAATGTTGGTTCCAGCTGCGGATCGTCAAACGTATAGTTTTTTCACGAATTGCTGAAGGAGGATGATATTAAAGTGATTAAGCAAAATCGCGATACTATCCATAGTTGGGAATTCTGCTTGTATTCTCAGTGTGGATGCTTTTTTGCCCATCCACAAATAGTTTAATCCATCTTGGACCCTATCTATCGATGGGACCTTTATATCGAGCACAATAGGGACAGACTATTTGTAGACGGGTAGTCGGACCGACTTGGAGGAGACTTCACCTCGCAATGGACATTTGCTTCTGAACCTTTTTCACTAATGCAGTATCTAGAGGGGTTCCATAACAGGTCGGGCACAAACATTTCAACGAAATTTTTGTGGACCTCCTACATCATGAAGGAATGAAATTTGATATTGGTCCCAGCAACTCTAACCATGATTAACAAACCAAGTTACCGCCCTCACACGATATGGCCGCCACCGAACTTGGAAATTCACTTGAAGGCAGCGATTACGATGAAGAGCACATTGGGGAAGCGATACTGCAGGACTTCGAAAGCACTCCGCCCCCAAAGCGATCCGCCCACTAGTTTACTTGGTGATTTGGACGAGTTGCCAGCAGCGGCACAACTGGAGCAACTCGATTGGAGCGTGGTTTGGCATGGTGCCACCAAACGCGTTGCGGTGAACTCGTTCATACGTCCGCTTTCTGAGCTGTTACCTGTTCATGAGTGAAAACCAACGGCCAAAAAAGGGGTCCCGTTTTGCGTTTTCTTGACGGATTTCTCTTTTTTCGCCACCATTAGCACCACCACGTCTCCTTGAACCCTCTTTACTCTATCGTAACCGCTGCCTTTTATTGCTCGTGCAAATATAAACCGCTGAGTGGTGCTTGAATGACCTCCAACAAAACTTTATTCCATACATTTCGAAAAGCTACTTAAAGGCAAGTTTTGGGATAAAACAGGTGTAGGGCAACCTTCACAGAAGATGGGGAGGTTCTGAAAAAGAAGAAAAAAGCAAGAGAAACCCCCGATATGCCGAATAGGACCCCCTTCATTTCAGCCGCATTCCACCTTGGGATAGAGAAAGGGCGTGTTGGACGAGTTTAGTCCAGCCTCAGTTGCTCCAGTGCTACACTGAACCGCAATGGAACCGCTGCCGCAACTGCGCCCGCGCTTTTCAAGCAGCGTCACGTGGCAACCGGCAGGAAGGCGGGGCTTGCGGACGAAGGTGTGGATTGCGGGTCGAGACGAGCTTCCAGCGCCTTTGTCGCGCACTTTCAAGCCGCAAAAGGGGCGCGACATCAACGCTTGTCCGCCTGCCTACTACCCCGGTATGGAACAGGCGAGCGTGCCTAATCCCGGAGCATGCCTTTGAAAGGGATGTGACACGGTAAATTGGATGTTGACAAAAGGGCATTATTGTGAGGAGGCAGGGCTCTCTAGACTCAAGGGTGCGTTTTTTTGACGAAAGGAGCACCCGCAGCGACGTGCTATTCCGCCCCCTAGATGACTCTGAATCTCTGTTCCAATAAACAATATAGCGGCTTCCCCCTCACGTCGTCACCCTACTCCGTTGTAGGAAATCAGAGGGGAAGAAGGAGGGCGCATGAAAGAATATTGTACTACGAAGGTAGTACCTACCGAATGCATTCAAGCTCGACAAAAGCGGTCCTCACCATTTCCGAATCCCTGACCCCCTCGCGAAATATGACAATGTGCGTGGCCCAGTACTTTTGAATGCTGAAAATGTTCACATTCAAGCTTAATCTTTTCAGTAAATCAATAGTGGGAACGCACCTCGTGAAATCTTGTCATCAATCGCCCGAACTGCGTCTCAAAACGTTCAACTGTTTCCCTGGCCGCCATTTGTGCCATGATTTCATTGGTGTAGCTTAAACCAATAAACGAGGCTATTGTTTTCTGGAGAACCCATGACTCTGCGATTCGCTACTAGCGATCGCTAGCGTTGCGGTACCAGCCAATTGAGTGATTCACTGGCCGCGACGCGACCGCAGACGCTAGCGAATCGCGCGATGCAAAGTCTGACATCGGTCTACCGGTGTTTGCGCCAAATCGACATCGCCACATATCTCGCATGAAATGTCATCTGACTCTAAGTTTGGTGGGATATATCATCGGATTCCACATACATGGCAGCTTCTTTCGGCGATACTTCAGCAGAACTGGAAAAAACCAACGTGAAGCCCAACATGGCGAGGGAGAGCGCCAGCTGAAAAATCGTACTTGGATTCCTTGTCGAAAACCACCGCTTGATTAACACCACCCAGTTTCGAATTGATTTTCAACGCGATGTTGTAGAACACAGTCCTAAAAAAAGCACATATTAAAAATTCATATTTTGAGGGGATGCAAAATCTTCCTTCATACAATTAACTTTTTTTCGTCTGGACACGCTCTCTCCGGTAGACGCCTTCACAACTTGAGAAGCGACGCCGTACTTGTTTTCGCCCACCGATTTAATCCCACCTGCAAAGAACACAAAAAATATTTGAAAGGAAACGTACCCCCCCCCCCAAAAAAAAAAATTCTTCAAAGATTAAGTTAGCGCGATGGTATGATTGCTATAAAACTTCCTGGGTACTATGCCCATCCCCACCAAGAACTTTCAATCTCACAAGTGAAATCATCACAGCGGAAGGCGCAAAGTATGCCCACAGTCCTGTCATCGGGGGGGGGGGGGAAGGGGCATTTGGTGAGTGAGTCATTCACAGTACCCGGGTAGCATGTCAGCAAATCTTGTTCTCCCTGATGTTCCTCCATTTCTCTTGGGCTTATGTAGTCCTAGTATCACCTGCCAGCGGTTTTCAGATGCCCTATTTCGAATGCCCCTTCCCTCCACCCCACGGCATGAGTGTCTGCAAGGGAAGTATTGGCCCAGCGGCTGCCGAAAAATAAAACTGGTAACAAAATTGCAATTAAAACCTAGAGTGAGATCTTTTAAGACCTTGGAGCCCATGCAGCCCATATGTGGGCTGCAGTCCGTCGACCGCGTAGGACCTTACAGCCCATATTTTGGAAACAAATATTGAGTTTTCTTTTTTTCTTTCCATTTCATTCGATAAGGTTTCTTCTGCATCATACAGTAGGTTTTTTCTTTCAATTTGCTTGATAAGATTCCTAAAAATTTCACTGAAGTCCCACGCGGCCGCAAAACGTAAAATATGCGTGGGGTCCAACATGGTAAGAGTGCACGGTGATCAAGTTTTCCATGGCTTCAGCAAATAATTTCTTTTTCTTTATTTTTATGGTTAATAAAAACAGTTCCTGGTTCAATGCTAGTAGGATGGGCACGTCGATTTTTTGAACACGGTAGGCGCGAAATGTATGTACGTAGGGACTGGTGCCCCCTGCTATGGTTGATGAGACCTATGGAAGTAGCTCACAAATTCCAGCTTTCCAGGCATGTAAGTGACTGCCTCACTCCCCACCCCTCTAAATTAGCTATACGTTCCTGGCTCGCAAATTCCCTCGCATGACACCAAGCAACAGTGGGCGGCGTACCCACGTGAACACATTTCGAGTGTACCGTATTCGAGAAATCAGCGTGCCCGTCCCACTTGCATTGCACCGAGTTC
>MU893825.1:0-11463 GCA_036418205.1 Ostertagia ostertagi
GCCGAGAAGGCTTTCTATCCTTCCGTGTTCAGATAATTGGTATCATACATGTCTGGGAGGATTGAAATGACTTGTACATCGACAACTACCACAAACCTGCTCCTCCTGTTGTGTAGAAGCATGTACTCAAAAGCCACTACGATTCTAAACACAAGCTGCGTGCGTGGCGCATCTCAGGAAGGGAGATTGCGATACTTGTGGCTCTTTGTTGGCTGAAGGGAACGTATATCGTGTGGTGTGCAAACCTAGGCCACCTTGGCTGCATTTCTGCCTATTTCGTTTTCCTAATCCACTCACTAAGCTTTCGCTTGCTCTCAGTCGCTAAGAAAGTTTTCCCATGTTTTTGATCCTTCCGATGAGTTTAGGCGGGCGGAAGTGGTGTAGTGGCAAGTGGCGCGCTTACCACGCGAGCGGTCCGGGGATCAAATCCTGGGTCGTGAGTCGCCCGGGCCAACCAAGCCTTCCATCCCTCCGGGGTCGGTTAATTGGTACCAGACTTGTCTGGGAGGATAAAAACACTGACTTGTACATCGCATTCAAACGCCACTACGAATGTACAAATGGAAGTAGAATGCGTGCCGCATCCCAAAAAGGGATTGATCAACGGCAAATGCTTTATCCTTTATCCTTATGCGATGAGTTGAATATTATTATAATGATAATTATAACTTTTTACCATCACTACAAAATTGCATTGAAGTCACTACGGCTAAAACCGCAGCTGCTGATCGCGGAAGAAGTAAGAGGGAGAGAGTAGAATATGATCATGCGTGCGCGTGCGGTTATTCCCTGGATGTCACGTAAAATGGACGAGGACGATTGCTACCTGAACCGTGGGTTTTCTCATGAAAAGTCTGGTTGATCAGTATGGAAAGAAGCCTCATCTCTGTTCAGAGGAACGATCTCAATCGAGTAATGCGCGTAAGTGGAGGAGACGTCACTGAAGGTAACTCAACTCACTCGTAAATCAGTAAAGTAATCGAGTGATGTCTGGGCTCAAAGGTGATGGGGGCTAACACGTGACAGAATCTCGTCTGCACAAACAGAATGTAAGCAAAGAAAGTCAAGGTCGCCTTTTGATCCCGGAAAACTTCCATCGCAAACTCATTCAAACTTCTTAAAGGAATCTTCCACGGACCATGGACCAGTGGGCGGGACCGGAAGTTTTTGTGACGAAATGCATGGTAGGTACGGATCCACGTGTCGAACGCACGAACGTGAACAGGATTCACTTCAAACCTTCCCATGAACGTGGATCCGTACCTACCATGCATTTCGTCGCAAAACCACTTCGGTCCCGTCCAACTGGTCCATGGTCCGTGGAAGATTCCTTTAAGTTTTTGAACTCACAATGGAGCTAAGACCATTTGAAAGTTCACAAAGATAATATGTAGAACGCACGCGAATGAAAAGGCTTCAAAGTCTCTCATTTGATGGAATAATGAAATGAGAAAATGAATGAAACAAATAAGACATTATAAGAGTTGGAAAGCAAAGGAAACAACAATGAGGGAAAAAAAATGACGACAAACATTATCGCGTAGCCATTCGAAAGTGTGATGATTCTAGGGTATCCGCGCAGATGCAAGTTCGCGATATATCGAACATTACCTCCTTGCTGAAAACGGACGATCTAATACAAAGGCAACTGCGTCGTGCTATAACCACTATGTCGGTAGACGACTCACCTCAAATCGAAGCTTGAAACTTCTGAAGATAATCAGCGTTGGGTGGGACTGGGAGGGATAGCGACTGAGAACGACAGAGAGGTGCAAATTTATGAGGTCGAGGTGAAGCGATCACCCACAATGCTGCCACACAAATGAAATCCGAAGCCGGGGCTGTTGCAATTCAGGACGCAGCAAAAGTATTTGCTAGAAAACCCGCGTAGCAGGAAGTGGGAGATACAAATGGTGACTTGCATGAACGTGTGGCTTTTGTATGGCTTCTGAAATTAAGCGTGACGTTAGGATAACATTTGCCGCGGTATGTTAAGCGAGAAACAGATGACCATGAAAAGTTGGGTTTTCACTCGTGACGCAAATGGAGGGCCTGTATTTGTTCTGATTTGTGCTCTACCACAAGGAAGACACGGGCTGAAAAGAATCTCCGTGGTCGTGTAATCATTGAAGGAACAACCCAGTACCGCCTGCCGCGCACTCCCAGCCGCTTAAAGCACAACCTAGGTAGATTCGTGAGAACGATTCCCTTTTGTTTGTAGGATAGACCTCTGTAGGGAAATCACAGATATGACACTATCGTGCACGGAAATCACCCGAGCAAGGGCGCCAAGGGCATGTAAAGTTAGCTTCAACAGCTTCAGTTTGCTCATCCGCAGCAGAGCGCTGTCTGGCGCCCTCTCCACCTGTGGACTTTCTCTCTCTCTCGTCTCATGCTCTCTCTCCCTGTCCAGTCTCTCATTGCCTTAGCATGGCCGATTACGGGTGATGAAGCCCATACGTTAAGCCTTTTTGACAAATTCAGTTCCCCTTCTTCTTTACTGTAGACCTTTTTCGCACCAACACCTTTATATTCGTATGCAAGAACAGAGTTCGATCCTGGGACATGCCTTCAAATGCAAAGGTTTACTTTCCTTTCTTTTTTCTTTGAGCCAGCATGTAAGTCTATAAACCTAACCGCAGGATTCCCCAATGGGATTAGGCCTTAAAAGAGAGAGTCCGCCGGTCGTATGCTTTACCCTATGCGGGAAATACAGAACAACTTATTGACTGGATACCAAAACAGTCCGCTTACATACTGAGCCCTAACGAGCTGTGCGATAAATAATCAGCTGCTATTGAAGCTATATTGAAAAGAAAGAAGGAAAGCAGACAACCGAGTTTTGCGGTGTGCATGCTGAGGTTGATCGTGGGGATTTAGCTGAAAAGCTGTTTTGTCCCAGCATCGCAGAACTTCCTTTCCTAGGAAGTTCCTGCCTCACACCTCCCTTTTTACCGTTTCGTGTGGGCATTTCATATTGGGAAAAGCGTTGAAATGTCGGCCTTGCGCCTAATGCGGTTACGCGCCAGGCTGCCATTTCCGCTTTTTCTTGTTCGGTTGCGCAGGGTTCGCGAATACCCAATGAAGTGCTCTTCACCAGATAAGCTCATGCGTGACTTTTAGGCTGAACATTTCGCTCCCAGTGAACGTCATGCTCCCAGGACACACTCATATGCCACTCGCTTTTATGAGGGACTTTTCTAGAGGAGTCGTTACTTGCTCTCACACGTGCTTCAAATTGTGCTGATCGTGAAGAGATTGGGAAGTTGCTTTTCTAGATGTACTAGTCGTCGGTGAAACTCCAGTTCGGGGGGGCCACTCCATTGCTATCTTATCCGTAGTACTAGAGAGCAGTTCTTTGGGCTATCGAACACTACGGATAAGATAATAAGTGAACGACTCATTTCGAGCGTACTTTTGATAAGGACCGGTGGATGTCCTACATTCCACACTACCTGCCCACATCCCATCCACTTTTCTGCACAGGTGATCCACCCTGGAGCTCCTGCACCCTTAGCCCTTTGCGGAGGTGTCCTTTCTCCTGGTCCAGGGACCGTTCCCTTGGGTCATGGCAGGCGGAAATGTGAAAACGTTTCAGGGTTTCTCACCCATTACACCAATATTTATCAGAAGTCTACTTTAAATGAGTCGATTACGTGTCGTGAGCCCTCTAATCCTTATCTTGAGTATTGGAGAAAAAATGGAGTGGCCCCCCCGAACTGGAGTTTCACCAACCCGTTTAAGTGCGGTTCGCCAGACATTCGAAAGCGTAGAACTGTTTGAACATGAACCTAGCAGCGCTTCCTTGAATAGAATGCTGATCGGATAAATAAATTTCAAATAGTTTCGAGACGCTTTTAGGTCTTTGAAAAGGGCGATTGTGTCGAAACATTAAGTAAAGAAACATTCCACCATAAAAACCTGTCAGGCCGAAAAGTAAAACAACATATATGAAAAAATGCCGAGGTTTCAAGAAAGACGCACATGGGGACTGTCTTTGAATATTTTTCTGTTTTTTGAGCATCATGAAAAGCTTGCTCACATCTGGCCATGTGACAGCAGCAGAAGGTGTCTTCAGGGAGCGATATGGGACTCAAAGCGTATTTGCTATAAAAAAGGAAGGAAACATGGTGATCCAATCGCTGCAAATCGTTTCACGTTCACTGATGAATCGTTCCTCTGTTGAGCCGAGAGTTCAGGGGCAGCCTTGGCGGACCCTGCACTCTGAGAAGGGGCAACTTGCGGAACCTGTGTCTGACCATCAAGAATAGGTCACCCTTGGAGTGCTCTTCAGCTCCACTATCATATGACATCGGATTAATGTAAAATGTTGTGGAGCTGAATGATCAAGATGGAGATCAGATTGTTCGGAAGGGAACGACGGACTGCATTATAGCTCTCAGTCAGGTTTATTCTAACCGCAACCAGGATGGCAATAACCTTTATTCAAGCGATCGTCCCCAAACACCACTTCAAACTTCAAACACAGTCCTGGGCCAATGGCTCTATCTTTGGCTTTCACGCTCTGACAAAGACGACAAAGGCCGAAACGTAAGCCGAATAAAGTTACTGCCATCTTTCAATGAAGGTCTTGCCATGCGGTTTCAATGAATCTGACTGAAAGCTCTACAAAACATGAAAAGATTCACTGGAAATTGAACATAGACAGATTTGTGCTCCATTTTCCGATGGTTGGTAGCAAAGCCTACTCATTTCGCCCACTTTCGGCTCACGCAAGCTTTCCCGGTGATGTAAACATTTTTCAGACGATCGTTCGAAAATCTCTCAAGAAAAATAACACCATCAGTGAAGCGCACGTGGCACCTCTGAAAACAAAACACCGTCATCAGACTTGTTTACCCAAGCGCTTAACCCAGATGTTAATCGTTCACCCAGCGACTCTGTTTGGAGAATTCGGACGAGTTCGAGTCGCCTGGTAGGCTCTAATGCCGGAAAAATCTCACAAATATTCGGCATCCGGTCTTTGTCGATGAACTCATCGGCAGGCATAATCAATCTCACTAAGGTCCCAGTCATGTCTCTCCTCGAGTGGCCCGCGTCCCCCAGTCTCGGTCCTTAACCCGCCTCCTCCCCACTTAGGGTTGCGTATTTCACCACCCTCCATTGGCACAATGTTCGTCCAGAAGTTACACACCTTAGAATGTGAAGGATCAGCTCGGAGAAGGAGAAAGCGACCCTTAACGTGACTTTTCCTATGATTTCTGCCCTTATCGGTACAAAAAGTGTCCAAGGAACTCCATACGTACAGTACACGGAACGACTTGCATGATTTTCGTCTCAGGAGTGCCTCTCATTTCCGACTGCCGCCTTCACCTTAAAATCACACTGATAACGGCTATCATGCGTTCAGAAATGATTCTTCTGCGCACTGCGGGTACTGTGTGGTAATTGCGAGAGGAAAACCGCGCCGCGGAGAAGAGGGAGACGCTGATGAGCGCACGTCTACGTTTGAGAGCGGCCGCCAAACGCCCGTAGAATGGCCAACGCCAGCAGCGCATATGGGACAAATCCGTTAGCTGCTCTTGCCGCGTACTTTCTGTCGCGAGGTGATGCACATCTCGAGATCTTGAGCACCCTCTTTCTCCGTTGATCGAATCCTCTTGGGATGCGGCACGCATTTTCCATTTATATACATTCGTAGTGGCGTTTGAATGCGATGTGGCCTATACAATGACTTGCGGGGGCCAGCCGATGTACAAGTCAGTGTTTTTATCCTCCCAGACAAGTCTGGTACCAATTAACCGACCCCGGAGGGATGGAAGGCTTGGTTGGCCCGGGCGACTCACGACCCAGGATTTGATCCCCGGACCGCTCGCGTGGTAAGCGCGCCACTTGCCACTACACCACTTCCGCCCAAGGATAAATTGAAAAATTTAATTACAGCAATTAAGAAATCATCCTAGTGCCTGGTTTAGAATCATGTATAATATGTATCCTATTATGATATCATGCGTAATGTATCGCGTTTCTTTTCCCCACATTCGTTTTGATACCAGATTTGAGTACGAATATGTGAAAAGGTTAGAAAAGGAGAGAAAGAGAAAAACAAGAAAAACCCATCAAACAGAGGAGACTGGCCAGTCCAGGCCGCTTAGGACCAAGTTTCAGGCCCACACTAACAGTACAGCAGGATTTCTTCCAGTGAATTACACTAGCCCTTTTAATTATCATGGGCTTTCGTGTCTGGTTTTCAACAGCTGTCACCTACAATAAAAACGCCGAAAGAACTACTTTAGAAGAATGCCTTGACAAGAGCGCGTTGGTTTTTTGCTCGCTTTTTTTTCTGGTCAAATATGAAATTAAGAAGCCATCAAAAAAGCCCCTCAATAGGAACTCCGGGGATGACTTGAGAATATGGCGTTGTCTTACTATTTTAGCTAGATTGCAAAAATGAGTAGAACGATTTCTTATGATTTTCCTCAGCTATTCGAATTCCGGATCGGAAGGGATTCAGAGGGAAAGAAAAAGTTTTTCTCACATAGAACACCCGTCTCTAAAGTGTTACAGCGGCGTTCAGGAGAGTCACGGCTTTTGCTGTCATGTCATCCTCAGTTTTTTGTCCTCCCAAAACGTCAGACAGAACATCTATTTTTTCCTCCACAAAGAACGTCTTGACAAGAGCAAGCTGTGCACAATTTCTACGATTCGCTGCAAAATTGACTGCACAGTCTTTCTAGAAAGAATCTCTTTTCCAGAACTCTTGGACTGCTTTCAAAACATTGCAAACATGATTCGACAGGATCTTGGGCTGTTGGTCAAAACTTGCAACACACTTTGATTCGACAGCGATCACAGAGAACTCCTTAAGCCTGACCTTACCGACCCTCACCAAAACTCATGTACGTCCATAACGTTATCTAAGAGGCCACACATAGTTCGATGTTGAAGAAGGGAAACCGGCTTTACCCATATCTTTCGACCCCTTCGTGACTCTGCCTACCTCCAACGGCGGCTGGCCACCGGCCGCCGAACTCCAATCCCTTTGACCAGGAGTGCGGTAGAGCAGAGCTTTGACCTGATGGATGCCACACCTCGATGACACCCATCCTGGACGCAGAAACAACGTGGGAAAGCAAGGGTTCTCGTCTCTGAAGGTTCGCGGCTGCTTCCACGCTTTTCTTCTGTGCTACGGGGGGGGGTCACCATTTAGGCTCTTTCGTTTCAATTTTCAGGGCTACCAATCTATTTCGCGATTTGTCTCTATAAGCAGAATTGATCAGAAGGCAGCTCATTAGTTGCAAGAGATGGTCATTGGTGCCGGGGTGAGATAAAAACTTGAGAAATGGCCCAGATTTAGAGAAATGGAAACCCTTCAGTTTGCGCGGTGATTTATGCACGTGGATTGTGCAGACTCATTCGGCGTGCCCTTTTCAACACTAAACCACGCTCTCCTTGCTAAACCGCAAAGACACGGGAGCGGGTAACTGGTAGGCGTTTCACGCCGATAGCGCCTCGGAAGGGCCATGCTAGATGGGCCAGGGCAGATCCTTCGCTGCTGATTACGTGTCGGTCCGCACCCTTTCGAAAATGATGTCTTCGAAGCTGTTCGAGATTGTTAGAAACGGGCAGGAGAAAAGTCGTTGTGCATGTAAGGACCGTAAATACAGAAAACGGACAACTTCTAGCGCATTCATTGGACAACAACAAGCGAAAAAATAATTAATGGTTCAACTACTAAAAACTTTTCTGAGCGTGCCGTGTATTCAAACTCCATTTCGACTCGAGCAATCATTTTCAGTGCATACTCCCCACTAGATGATGGGCGGAAGTGGTGTAGTGGCAAGTGGCACGCTTACCACGCGAGCGGTCCGGGGATCAAATCCTGGGTCGTGAGTCGCCCGGGCCAACCAAGCCTTCCATCCCTCCGGGGTCGGTTAATTGGTACCAGACTTGTCTGGGAGGAAAAACACTGACTTGTACATCGGCTGGCCCCCGCAAGTCATTGTATAGGCCACATCGCATTCAAACGCCACTACGAATGTACAAATGGAAGTAGAATGCGTGCCGCATCCCAAAAAGGGATTGATCAACGGCAAATGCTTTATCCTTTATCCTTTACTCAGTCCACACAAGGTATTGCACAGCAAGCTGGAAAGCTTACAATTAGCCAACTTTCAAACCACCAGATAGGACTGTTACCTTTGGGAGAATGGAAGGTTCAAATGAATTGGAAAGCAGCAATCTCATGGAACATTCTGTGCAGTTCCGCGTCACTAGTCACTGCACTACCGCCCCTTAAACTATTATATTGGCCCCAAGAGGAATATAATGAGGAAAGCACCAAATATAATGCGGATGAAAAGCTGTTCGAAAGCTGTTAGAAAAGAAGCTGTTTGTTCGCTGCGCCTTGCCTCCCACATCAAGCCAAGATCATTAGTTTCGATTGCTTGGTTTTTGATTTATGAGTTTTCGCACACAGGGAAGGGGGTTCAGCTGATCAGGAAACGGGTTCTTACATTATATAACAGTTCTGGCCCCATCCCTGCACTCTGAACAAGTGAATTTTCGCTTGGAATAGGGCCTTAGGTGATTTGCCACATGATTCCTTACTCTACAGGTCTGAATTGTTGATTTTGAGTACATGTCAGCAACAAAGTTGGAAGACGGAAGGCCGAGAAGCAGTACATTATGGGGGAGTAGGAGGAAATCACGTGAGGGCGGTGCTGCGCGAAGAAACGATGAAGGGTTGGAAAGTGCATCAAATTATGCTCGGGGCAAGTGTAAAATGAATATGCAATAAGCACAACGGTGGTCGAACCGCGACCAGCCGTGGACGTTCAACAATTCGGCGAATCGGCGAGCCGAAAGGGCAGCTCGGACTTCTTCGGCGACGCTTTCGCCGTAGGAGACAAGAAATTATGTGACTGAAATGCTGCAGAATATGCTCTCGAGAATGGGCCAGTGGAAAAATGGCAGGGTGAAAATTATGTGTCCTTGAAGGACACATCGAAAGCGGGTGTGCTGCGAAATGTGTAGTTGACGGCAATAAGCCCATCTGTTATTCCAATGTTTGTACTACGGGGATTAGTACAGCAAATCCCACTCCTTTACTGGGCGTAGATGGGAACCGGGAGAGGCATCACAGAACACCTTCCATGGAAGCGAACAATTAGAAATTGAGCAGGAGCTGAGTGGAGAAGGCGAATTTACAATGGAGACATTGGATTCAACGAAAGGGAAGAAGGCATCACAGTCTGTCAAGGCATTCGAGACCAGTCAGAGATAGTGCAAGACTCTTGATAGGGTTCCATCGTTCTCCTCCTCCCATCCCTTCTACTTAAGCAAGAGCGAGCTGCTTTTTGTGGCTTCTCCATTTAACATACACTATAGGTTGTAAACATAATAGCAATTGGCAATTACACTTATTGCTTTGAAGAGGTGTCCAGAAGGAAGTTTTTGGGTGTCCCCCAAGAGGCCCATCGCGCGGCGAAGGAAGAGACGCAGACGCGGCAAAGGACGAGTCGCAGCGCATACTGTAGCGGTTAGGCGTCAGGTTAAATAGAGTGTACCATACTACGTCTCATATCGCACAGCACGCGCTGCGACTCGTCCTTTGCCGCATCTGCGTCTCTTCCTTCGCCGCGCGACGGGGCCTCTTGGGGGACACCCCAAAATTAGTGGAAAAATAGCAGGACAAAGTCATGCGTTCTTGAATTGCCAGCGTATTCACTGGTAATGAGAAGTGGGCTTTGCGTGTCAGCTTTTCTGACAACGGTCGTCCCCCAAAGAGAGCGGAACTCGGAAGATTTAAGACTCGTATTCAGCTCTGGCGCTGATCCTGGTGCCTACGTCTTGAGGGAGTTTCAATCAACGAACCTCTGATTCTAACGACTAAAGTGACCGCATCAGGTAAGACCTCAGCGAATCATCTCTACTTATCCAAATTTCTCCTACACTCATCTTTCCTCTTCTATCGGTGATCCTGAAATTGTCACCCGACTTCTCTCAAAAGCGAAGGTTCGCCGACTGAAGATCGTGCAAGGAGAATCAGGTGAAGGTGGTCTTATGGTGCTGCGAACGAGACAAAACCACAAAAGACCACCGACCGATGGAATTGGCAACAATGGCGACAGAACCAGTGGGCGCAGTCGACCGCTCTTCTCTTTTTTCTTCTTTTTTTTTTTTTTTTTTTTTTTTTTTTTTTTTTTTTTTTTTTTTTTTTTTTTTTTTTTTTTTTTTTTTTTTTTTTTTTTTTTTTTTTTTTTTTTTTTTTTTTTTTTTTTCTGCCTTACGAAACGGCTCAGAACCCGAGAAATGGACTCCGCTCCTTGCCCGCTTGATTTCCGCAATAATGCGACTCTCATCGGTGCTGCCCTCTTCAACGCTAACGCTCTCTTGCCAAACGGTTAGAGACCTACGACGAGAGCTTAGCCAGTCGGCGGGCGTGCCAGGCCGATAGCTCGGTCACCGGGCGTATCTCTTCCGGGGAATTGCGTGTCCCTCAGAAGGTCCGCCTGTCTTTTCACCAGGTGGTTTTCCCCTTTTCGACCATGACCTTGTCGTGGAATCTTCCAAGAAAACTTCCTGTCACGGTAGAGCGTCAAATGGAAGGGTTCAAGCTACTGTCTTCAAGTCCTGACTAGCTCTATAAATACACTGCTACCCAATACTACGTCCCACTTCCTTCTCCTCTCCCCTACCTAGAGATCTAAAAATGACATCTATACTGAGAAAAATCCTTCACATTTATTCTTCCTGCGAATAACCTCTTACTTGCTTCACTTTCTAGCCCAGTCCCTCAATGAGAGATCCTACGAATCAACATGATCAAAAATTGGCATCAAACCTTGCTTTCATCAGAAATCATTGAAGTTATACCTTAGAGGAGTTTGAGTGCTTGCTGTGTATTGACAGTAATTTTGAGATGATGATGATGACGTCTCGAATAAAGATAGAATGATAATTCTGTTGTGATACAAAAAACTTATTTACTAATTTTCTAAATCTGCCTAGCGGATTGCTTACGCGTTTGGGCGGCGGGTCTCATTCGTGTTTCTTTCATTTCAGGCCTAGACAATGGCAAAAAATCGAAATGTGAGTTGAATAACACTGCTAAATCGAAGAAGATTGAACATGGGTGTCTATCAAAGCTTCTTATCTTTTGCTGTGATCGAGAACCGAGAATCTAAGAATCACTGAGATGCCTGAATATTTGGAAGCGACTCTTCAGCTGGCATAAACGAAAGGAACAACGACAAAATCTCTACATGCCTTTACGAGAGGGAAGTCCTGAGGCCACAGTCCACATGGAGTAAAGATGTCAAACGTCGGGAAATGAGGCCTCAAGGTATTGAAGTCTACATTTATGTACATTAAGGTAGTCAATGTATAGAGAAGCATCACACCATGCATTTATGCCTGCACTCATTGAAAATGGGCCAGTTCGATGCTCTTCTTTATAATATTTAGAAGCCTAGACATATATAGAGATTATCTTGCTAC
>MU893831.1:0-10438 GCA_036418205.1 Ostertagia ostertagi
ACACAGACTGTAGCCAAAATAAGAAAAATAATAAAAATAAGACAAAAATCACTCTCACTCTTGGCCACATGACGTCCAAACTAACTCGGAAGACCTGGGCACTTCGGCCTATGCTTTGTTTCGCCCAGTGCGCACAGTACAGTGCTCTCTCCTCTCTTCTCCCACCAACTTCCCTTTTTTCAGTCATCTCCAAAGCTTCTTGGGCGGTATTTTGCGCTTTCACAACATGTATGTTTTGAGTTGCATGTTAATTCATACCGCTTCTTATTGGAGAGGATATGCTTTTCGAATGGTTTTTGAAATGTCTGAAAACGTTGAATTTGGGTTGAGATATATTGCTGTGAACTGGAGGTCAAATACCGCATTACTTTCCGGACAGCCTAATACTAGCTTTCAATGTGTTCCTAATCATAGTCTGTAATACTTCTTCCCATGCGGAATGCATGGAAGTATGAAATTAACTGTGGATTGGTCACCTAGAGGAAGATTCGCGTAGAAAATCAGTCCATCAAACCAGCTCACTTATACTGGAGATGAGAAAATAAAAGATGTTCCTGGGATGAGTATTTTCGTGAGTTTTTTCAGCTCCTTCCGCCAAAATTTAATAGGTTGGTTCGATACTGAGGAGCAGCCACAGTTTTACTACTTCACTATGATGAAAGAACATGTCGAGAAGATGATCAAGAATCTCTTGACTCAGGAATTCTTTCTTATAGTAAGATGAAGAGAGTACGTGAAAACACAGCTGTGACTTGCGGTAATGCTGAACTATTGCAATATGACATCTTTGTTCTGATCACTGAAAAGCAGGTCTAACGAAAAATTTATTGTAAAGAATAATTAGTAGCTGCTTATGGTGCTGGTGTCTGATGAAGAAGTGCTTCGCTTACTTATGGCTGAGGTAACGCTGTGGAAGAGTGGACAAGATTTCTACTTGAGAGAACATAACATTCAGATACAAAAAATACCGTTGCGCAAAAACCTGTACCCTTTTGAAAACTGGTGAACTTTCGAGGATTGAAACATGGAGTGAAATCAGAAGATCGGGCGCACATTACCGTGCATGAGTGCTCATTGTTCTGTGGGTGTAATTCTTTTTCTCCACTGTAGCGTTAACATTCAGCTGTATAACATGGTTCGTTGCATTTCTAGAACTGACGTCACGAAGCTCGCAGATTGAGTGTCTCCTTCTGTAACACTGAGTTACGAGCTAAGTTGGATGATTCAGGAATTTTTCACACCATTCCTACTACTCCGGCTATTTTTGTTAAAGGTTGACCATTATTAAATTACTATTAAAATTAAAATCTAAAGGAAAATTGTCCCTACTCAACAAAACTGCTCGGCACTGGCCGTACCTGCAAATTACAGAGGCCGTCGCTTACCGTCCAGAATCCAGGAAATATGATCCTGGATTCTGGATGGTAAGTGAACGCATACGGCGTCTCAAAAAAGAATCAAAGAGAAGATTTATTTGCCTCACATTTTTTATTCCAAAGGAAAAATCGCAATGTAACATTTAAAATATTCACTTCGAAACCTATAGAAGCATAAGGAATTATAAGAAGGGAGGAAGAAAAGTGTTACTCAGTATGAAAGGGCTCGCTGATACAGTTTGTTGGAAGATAATAGCGTTTTCCTTCGTCATGAGACTGTCTCACACTTTCTCGTTTTTGGCGAAACATTACGAAATTGTATTGTACTGAAAGCATCCGTCAAACAAAACACAGGAAACTGACAGTGATGAAGTCTTCAAATAATGACGTCTACAAATGGGTATCAGCCTGAGTCCTGATCAATGTCACACTGGTGAGAGAAAAAGTTCAACAGTTACGTAGTTATACTTGTAAAACGAAAAATCATCCAAAGCAATGACAAGTGAAGAGCTTGTCAATAAGTTTGCTGGGACGAGAACAGTATAACATATTACTGAGAGGTCTTGCTCACAGTGTTACTGATTTGACTTTTTTTATCGTTTAAACCAGCTACCGCACGATTTCGGAACAATCTCAATACGTTGTACAGGGTGAGTTGTGCACGTAACCCTATAATGTAGCGCTCAAAAGTCTGGTGAAATACTTCTTCGGTTGTAAATACAATTCAACTTCTGGATCGAATCTCACAGAATTTCAATTTTGTGTTTTGAAGGAAATCCTCATCACTGAACCTTCATATTCGTGTTGAAAGGGAGAAGCGCCTGTATCTGTTGGAAATTGAGATTACTTGAAGACACGTATTAGTTACTCTTCGCAAGTAGGCTCTCACCACAGCAACAGACCTTGAACACCTCTTCGACCCACCGCATGCAGCAACGAGAAAGACTTCTGATCATCTCTCCATGCAAAAGTGCTGCTTTTGAAAATTCAAATGCAGGGAATTTGATGGAGCAGGCTTTCCTCTGAACGCCCGGCAAAGTTTATTGCTTTAGGCTGGAGAACTTTGAGGGCCAGGCTCGATATAAGTCTACGCGTTTGCTCAGCGCACTCACAACAACAGGGAGCATATCCAATGAATGTCATTCCTATTCAATATGTAACTTTATTGCTAAAATTTTTGTAAAAACCTCTTGAAGTACATCCATTTTGAAAGAAGTTACAAGCAAAGAAAAGTGGTGCATACACTGCGTTTCATAATTATAGGTCCACCCTAAATTTTTGCTACCCCAAAGTTGCTGTGCATTTTTTGGAAATGCTGCTATCACCATTAGATTCCTCATCACGGAAAACCTTCATAGTGTTTTCTGACAAATTTCCCCCCTCAAGTAACCCAATTAACTTTTTTAGAACGAATTTTCACCGTTTCATGAATATCGGGCCACTCATAAAAAGTTTCCATTTCTCACGATCCGTGAAGGGAATCAGGGAAGCGGGGAAATATGTGGGCTCAGTCGACATCGAGTTTACCATACCTCGTGTTATTCGCCTCTCTTCCCAGTAACAAGCTATGTGGTAAGAAGAAAAGAGGGTTCAGCGCACTGACTGTAGCTCGATGGCTGAAGAGCAGAACTGCCTATCATATCGGCCGGCTCATACTGTATAAGCAATTATGTGCAAAATCCTGGTCAGTGCGGATAGAAGAGTACTCGTGGTAGGTGTAGGCTACTTTTTGTTCAAGATTCAAGAGAAACTGGGCGTCTTCCTGTCGAATTATACAAGGAGTTCGAACAAGGTCCGTGCTCAAAGGCGGCCTTCCTTGAGCGAAACCTTCGTGTAGCGGATAAGCCTGCAGGTGCAAGAACATCTTCAGGGGATTGACGAAACGCGTTCTAAGATTATTGGAGCGCTACAAGATGGCACGTCTAGATTTCGTCGTGGAAAACGCCTCAAATAATTGAGCGAGAGATATGGCTGATAAGACCCTTCGCGATCTTAGACTCTACCTACTTGTTTGGTTGCTACAGGTGATCTGAGAGAGACGTGAAAAAGCTTATTCTAGTGGAATCTGATAGAAAAAGTGGGTACAGGAGGATCCCGTGAAAATCGCAGATGATATTAAAGCAAACGTAATTTCGGCGGAAAATCCCTTATGCTTTGAGGCATCTTTGAACGACTAGCGGCTAGAGCTCGCTTTTGTTTCCTTGCATAAGGATCCCATAGGGTATCGTAAAGTTCTTTTGGAGCGAATTTCACCATTTCTTTGACAACAACCCCCTCGATCCTTGACTTTTATGCACGATAACGCGACTATCCATGCCGTCCTTACACACCAGAAGGATGTGGAAGAAGAAATGTGGCAAATCTAATGGCCCGCATGTTCTCTAAATCAGATTTAAATGGAGAATCATCGGGCCTTATTGTAAAAAAAAAAAAAGTTCTACAGCGTAGAAAATCAAAACGGAACAGTGGAAGAGCTGAAAACGTCGATTATCGGCCCACAGACAAATTTCGATCTCAATGTAATAGCTAACTTGGTTACAAGAATTCTAAAACGTATTAGTGTGGTCCCTATGACCAATGGAGGCCCACCCCATTATTGAAATTTGTAATGTTCTTTTTGTTGTAATAAAATTTCTCGACAAGTGATGTGTAGTCATATTTGCGAAACGGTGAAAATACGCTCTAAAAAAGATATTTTACTAATTCTAGATCGAGTATCAAGGTTTTTCGTTATGGGGAAACTATTGGTAATAGCGGCATTTTCCAAAAATGCACAGCAACTTTGGAATAGCAAAAATTTAGGGTGGACCTATAATTATGAAACGCAGTGTATTTATGGACACCCTGTAGATCGCCGGAGCACTTCCCTCGGGCGAATCGCATGTCGGTGCGCACCCTTATATGGTCCCCTGTCCTTCCACTAGATGAGCTTCCCCTTCTCCGAGCCTTTACTATTGAATGCCACTGAAAAATGGAGACATATCCTTGTTTTGGATACGTCCGCCGGGCTCAACACCATTCGAACATGTAGAAAGTTGAGCGATCGAAGGAAATACTGTTTTCGTGCCGTTCTGAAGTTCAATAGCTGCGCTTCTCACATCGGAGCGCTGATCTTTTTCATAATTTAGTGCGTATCAATTGGAATGTTAAGGCAACATGATATTATAAGGCGGAAGGACCGGAGAAAACACTTTATTGGGGGTAGACTTATTACAAAGCATGCGGATGCACTAGAAAAGACTTCATGAGACATTGTCCTGTTTTCACTAACGGGGCTTGAGTGTGAAATGAATAAATGCATAAAGAACTAGTAATTAGTAATTCAAGTGTGATTTATTCAAGTATCATTTCCCCTGAATGAATGCGACCGAGCTCACGTTCATCTGAGTGAGCACTTTTGTGTTAACGACATAGGACTACTTTTTTTTCTGCTTCAGCATGTTTATATAGTGCTGAGCAATCTGAGTCCATGAGTAAGTGCTGATTTCTTCATTATCAGCGCCATACTCCCATAGAATGTTGTGTTGTTCCTCATAGTGCTAGGTGGCAACTGTATGTACCTATCTCGACAAAATCGCGCGCCAGTGCGCTCTCTATTTAAGAAGATTGTGCCATATTCTCGACCAATATTCGTCACCATCTATTTTACG
The DNA here is from genome assembly GCA_036418205.1 of Ostertagia ostertagi. Taxonomy (NCBI): domain Eukaryota; kingdom Metazoa; phylum Nematoda; class Chromadorea; order Rhabditida; family Trichostrongylidae; genus Ostertagia; species Ostertagia ostertagi. Next base: position 5,027 of record MU893831.1, read on the forward strand.
AGGCACTCAGCAAAAAAAGCCTGTCACATATCTGTGAAACTGAAGAACATAACGCGGTAACAGGAGAGGGTCTGTCGGAAGTGGTTTGGAAACATTCGTCAGGGCGACTACAGCCTCGAAGACCCACCACGTCCCGCATAACCAGTGACGCAGATATTGTATGAAAACAATCCGTAGGCCGGTAGCCGTCGAACTGCAGAGGAGTTCCAGTCCTAGCGCAGCACCATGAGCCGTGCCTTTGAGCCATGGGGATCATGACCTGGATGAGACTGCTCGGTGGACACCTGTCAACCCACTGCGCTCCGCCGTATGCGTGCACCTCCATAGGTTTTTGTCGTCTGTTTTGACGCTAACCAACAATATAGCAATAACCTCGCCAGTATCCAAAGATGTGGTTTTATCTGTGCTCATAAAAGCTTACAGTTGATTTTGCTGTTTAGAAAAATGGTAAATAAACCGAAGGTGACGATTCTTTTTCGCGTGATCTAAAACTATGAAGATGTCAACTCACGGGGTCCGCAATGAGTTAACATCTTCAAATTTTCATTTTCTAAAAGGTAGTTTCAGTTAACTTGACAAGGGTCAATGAGATTGAGAAGTGCATAGTCTGCTCAAGCAATATACGGAGGCATCAGTGGGGACATGCAGCACAGCAGCGACAATGAGCTCCCAGGGTTAGACTTCGCGCTCCGATTTTTGGATTGAATCACAACAGACTATTGATACCGCCGCTGTTAGCGCGGACCTACTACTTGCAGATGCGTAGATTTGCTCCGGATGTCGCAAAGTTGAGGCTTCCACTAGATGAAATTATTCCACTACGTGACAACTCGCAACCCACATGTCGCAAGCGGTGGCCAGAATACTATATAGAAATTTGTTTCTATGGTTCCCACTCTTTATGATCCGCGGATGGTACACCAACGAATGCTCGCGTCTAGAAGGAGAAACTATGGATGATTGCGAACACTTCGAAACGGACGTCCACATATTACTTGCGTCGACGACTTGGTAATTTTGAGAGAGATGTATTTGTGCGCTTGCTTATACGCGGAGACAGTTGCAGAAGCAGTTGCGGTTAGATGGCCCCTTTTAAGATGGCTCTAGAGAAAGTTGAGAAATTTTGAAAATCTAAGTCATATCGGCATTTACCCGTGAGTGAACCTAATATTCCCCCGTCGAGGGATACTGCGCTCTTCATTTTTTTTCCGTCAGCACAGTTATCAATCATTTTCTATACACATTAAGCTCCTGCTTTTATGCTAAAGTCGCAGTTTTTATAGCGACAGAAAGGTAGCAAACGGCCGTTGGAAAGCACATCTAACGTTCCACGAATATTACGCCGTTTCCTACATGCAATCAACAATCACCAATCGGTGTTGGCGAACGGAGAAATTTCTTGCGCCGTTATCGATTTGGTCGCTTTCCACAAAGCGAGGTGTGACCGACTTCTCTCTTCGGGAGATTTAACACGGATAGCACTCTGTGAGAGATAGGCAGAAGTGGATAATGGTGTAGATTATGAGGCAGTATTGACTTAGCAGTAAAGGAAAAACGGCAGGAAGCACGATAAAGATCGTGGATCAGCCTATGAGACACTAGGTGCCGATTGTTACAAAACAAACCTGGGACGGTAGCAAAGTCTCCTAAACGGCCAGTCTATAGTTGGCCACTAGGTCACGTTGACGTCGCCTTCGTCCGCACCTAAAAAGCATTGGAAAGGCGGGAAACTCGCGCTGACCTGCCGCAGGTCGAGGCAACATCTTAAGTGGCCAACGTATAAGGTGGCACTTTGCCTAGACGGCGAACCCGGCAGAGAAAAAGTGCATGGAGATTGCAGAGACGCAGAGGGTCATGTAGAGGGCGACTAAAATGTACCCCTGAGTACATTTTAGTCGCCGTCTATCTGCGTCTGTTCAATCCCCATGCACTTTACAGCGAGAAAGCCACTCGAGCTATCGATAATATTGATAACTTTCTGCCAATAAGGTGATCAGCTGTCCCCTGCAGTGTTCCACTTATTGATCGTGTTATAGCTCCTTCCTTGGTCATGGGAGCATTTCACCCTGTACAATCATCTAGGCCATGATCCCACGTTCAAACACGTCGATTGGCGCAGTGGGTTCGTTCCTTGTTGACATTGGATCGCTCGCGGGATCAATTCTCCATGACGCTCGAGATTTTGCAACCCTCATAGGTTACTACCTTGCTTCTACAATTCTTTCAAAGTAACCAGCAATGCTTTGTGGTGCAGTGGCAAACGTCGCGCTCATGGGCGCTGCATTACATGGTTCAAGTCCATGGCGACGCGACTTTTGCTAGGAATGTAGTGAAGTTCGCCATTCAGAGCGGGGTCATCTGGCTGTCTCGCCTTTCATTATTCACCGTTTACGGCCGTAGTTCACCACCTTTAACTCCCAGTCTATGGCACTTTACTACCGTCCCTGACGAGAGAGTATGAGGAGCGAGCGAGACGCAGGCACGAAGCACAGCTCTGGGTGTCAAGTTGGTTTAGACGCAAGTTATGGTCCCCTTGTGTCCTCGACACACCTTAGCCACAAAATTTCACTTTCCGTCTACCATATTGACAAAACCGATTGTTCGGGAGGAGTGATAGCGGATGTGATTTTAAATATCAGTAAATTCGATAGTTAGTCGATAGTCGGCACGACGTAACCATTACTTAGTGGCGGCCAATCAACAGAAATGCATTGATTATTTGCTGAAATTCCGTCACTTCTTCCCCAGCTTTTTTAAATTAAGTTTATAAGCAGCCTGACAAACAAGTACGGCTGGCGTCGGCAACCACCTTTGTCGTTTTCGTATATGATGAAAAAAAAGTTTCTACTAATTGTTTTCTAAAGTGAGAACTTAGTTAACCTGGTCAAGAGCACGTAAAGCGTTAAGTTGCTCTACAAGTTTTTCTGCTACTTTCAAATAATTCCTTATTTACGCTTGCATTCAAGTTCCAGTGAATGCGTAATTAGTGTCAGCGGGATCCGAGCTGTCCCACACCGTCTCACCTCCCGTCTTTTTTCTGCGAGGTTTACGAGATATTAGGCGTGACATCCCTGCCTTCAATTTAGATCTACATACATTAAAAGTTTGAGAACATGAAACTGCTGGAGTTTGCACATTCGGTAGTTGTACACCTCTTTTAGAGGAGGAGGCTCTTTAATCGAGTAGCAAAATTTTTGAATTGATCTAATATTACCGGCAATGAATTATTTTTTTTCAAATGGCCCTTTTTCGTTCTCCAAGTTGTCGGTCGCTAAAGCTCGTTGAATACCTTCTTTTAAAAGCGAAGGAACTCTGCACGACTGAAATTATGAAGGTGGGTTTCCACGACTAGGAGACAGTGACTTTGACATGTAGTCAAACAAAGGCCAGATTAGCCAAAAAGGCGAGATAATTGAATAGTTTGTATTAACACTTCTATTAACCCTTTGAACGACAATGGCACCCACCGGTGGGTGCCACTATGTTCGCCGCGTGGGACAATGGCACCCAATGGTGGGTGCCACCTTGAAAATTTCCTTCTTTGTGCATTTAAAACATTTGTAACACCCCAATAATTATAAGCAAGTTCCATAATATCTATGGCTAGCACGACTTACAGAAATGTTTACTAGGGCTAATTTATATAGAATTTTAGAATGTGCCATTTAGCTCGCCAGGATTAATTATAGAAAGAATTAAGGATTTTTCAAAATTACTTGCTCAAATTTCCGCACTTGTAATAATTGCAAAACCAAAAATTGAGAGCTCTTTTTCTGAAAGAAGATTTGCGAATGAAATGCCATCACCAAAACCGGCTCCGCATCTCAAAGTGTCTCTTTACCGAGCTTCAGCCGTTGCAAGGGGCGGTCGTCCCTGTAATGCTTCAAACATTTTCTTACTGACGTAAGGCAGGCTCCCTCATACTGGCCCGGCATAGCGGTGCTCGTCAAGCCGCAGGACTTGCTCTGTGCGAAAAGCTCAAATCACGAATATTTCACTCTGTGAAGTAAAGTACCTTTTGATTCGCCGGCGCACTGATTGACCGTAATTGAGCGCTGGTGAGACCTTGGCTGGTGTTCTCGCGTGCTGCGATGTCACCTTCGATCTACCAACTAGTGCTGCACCTGCAGAAACACGAGCGGTCTGGATCCATTGTGGGATTCTGTCCAGGAAAGTGAGATGTTAGTCAGCACACCTTCCAGGTCTGCTTTAGTTGGAGTATCCTCTTTGATAAAAACAAGTGGAGACACGATTTCATGGCTAATCGCAAACAAACCATGATTTTGTTGCCTTTCCGTAACATTCACGAGTTCTTCATCTATCGTCGGTTTTCACCGTTCCTAGGCGAAGTGCTCCATCATTTTGACAATCGGAGAGTTCACTCTCCGACTCGACATTTCACCGAAGAAAACCATCCCTCGATGGCTTCAACGTTATCATTCGGAAAACCTCTTGAAGCTATCGCACCGGATTATTTTTATGAAGCATGGAGTGAAGCATTTTGGCAGCTATTAGTACAAAGTGATACCTTTTCTCAGCAATATGACAGCTTGAGGGATAGCTTTTTTCTAGCTTTTTGACTATGTTTGTTAGCGACCTCGTCGGATTGGGCCGCACCATATCTCGTACCACTTTAACATTTTTCGTGGAAGTTGCAGCTGGTGGTGTCCACCATTCTCAGCGGTATTTCATAGCTTCGGAGTCCTTTTATCATTTGATGACAAACTCCACAGTTATGCCATGTACTAGTAGCATTTTGGCTATTGTTTTGCACTGGGACCAAGCACGTTCAACTGAGTGGTCATGGCGTGGGGGAAATATAGTCCAACTTGAAAAACGTGAGCGCTGAGAAGTGGGATTCAAAGCACTGATAGAGGAAGTGGTATTCAAAAGGATGACCACCAATTGCTCGCTTATCGTTCACAAGTATCAACGGAACAACCGCTGTAACATTGAGCAAGTAATTTGGAGCACCCTGCAGTTTTGCATTATTGGGCTAAAGATTAATTACTAATCAGGACTTCTTCGTCTTCTCATAGCCCTCAGATATGGGAAGGGGTTTGAAGTGTATCGAAAATTCTCTTGGACACTTAACTTTTAGAGGTTTTGCCCTCCTTCCCTTTAAAACCGAGTTCCCTTCCAAATTTGGAATTCTCTTGAAAACAATTACAGTATGAAAGCCTAGAACTGCAGTTATATCTGGTATACTGTTAAAGTCAAAATTCTATAGAAAAACTGCTTTGAGGGACAATTTTGCCCAATTGTGAGCGAGAGTTGGGCGCGCCAAAAAGAGGCGTGGTCCCACGAGCAAGCTACGTGCAAATCCGCATTGTCGTCAAAGGGTTAATGTTGCTGAATCAAACGAAGATGTCGTAGCTAATCTTAAAGATGTTAATAAGGCATTTTGTGCAT
>MU893834.1:0-13865 GCA_036418205.1 Ostertagia ostertagi
GGATGCGTGATCAATCAAAGCATGATGCTTGCTGAAATGATAGAGGCTATCAGCATAACATGTGCAAACGACCTCCTAATTGGTTGCTAGCTCGTCCATTATCGGAGGTCAACGGGCAAAGAAAGGGGTCCCATTTTGCGCCTTCTTGACGGATTTCTTTGCTTTTTTCGCCACTGGGGCATTATTCAGCATCTCCACTTCCACTATGAACCCAGTCCAAACTTATCGTAATCCCTCGCTTTAATCACCTGGAGAAGAAATCTCACTTGAATCACCATAAAGTCAAAATCGACATCCAATTTTTCTTCGATCAGAACTCTATGAAATTCTACAAGAGAGACACTGAATACCCACCCTCGCATTGGTTATATGTTGGTAATAATGGTGATGTATACTGCTGAATAAATACATCAGAGAAATAAGATAAGTAATTAAATCGAAAAACACCAAAGGTTCTCAAAAATTGTGGACCGACCTAAACCTAAAATCAGTAGATGCACTCCGCGAGGACATGGAAGTTCAAGGTATTTACATACTTGTCGCGATTAGGCACTTGGGAAGATTTTCTTTTCGAGTGAGGTGAAAGTAGCGGGACCACTAATCACAGGGAAGATGGTACCGCTACGTCTCAAAAGTGCAGGAAAAGGAGCTAATGCCTTCGCTTCGTCCTTATCAATAGCAGCATCCTCCTGTGTGCGCGTGCTGCTTGCGTTTTCCCTCTCCTCACTGCGCTGTATTTCTTCGTCGTACCACATCGATCCTCATAGTACAGGGTGGGGCAAAATTACTGGTGCACCAATATTTTGCTGGCATTTCGAGACTAGCTTTCAGAAATCGATTCTAATCACGAATATTATTTGTAGAAAAGATGACAATTCAAAACGTATTAACAGTTCTCAAAATGATCGCCTCTAGCCTTTACACAGTTCTCTGAGCATTTGGCATACGCATGCCATGTGGCACGCAGGTATTTTTCATCAATTTTGTCCCAGGATTCCAAAAGCGCCGTCATGAGAAGGTTCAAATTTCGGTAATTGATAGGGCAGACTTTTTCCTTTAGGATAGCCCATACTTGGAAATATATCGGTCTTTCCGAAGAATTGGAGAACCATTCGTCATAATTGGTGGAGTTGAGGGTTTGCTCGGTGCACTGTTTCTGGACCATTCACGGTCAGTGTCCTGAAGCAAACCCTTTGGTGAATTCACCCGTAATCCTCTCCAAAGTGAAGACACGCCCATGGTTTTGAACAATACCGAGTTTGAACGCTATTTGAACAAAATTTGGGGATTTGAAAAATCGTCGAGAACGGTTTCGCATAGCGCTCTGCTGGAGGTTGATTGGTGCATTTCACAAAGTGGAAGGCTTAACCAATTTGTGTTCAGGGCGTATTAGTAGCAGAGTGTTCAAGCTACATACCATGAAAGAATTAGACAAGAAAGTGTACAACAAGATTCAAAAAAATCCATTATATTTAGGTGCACCAGTAATTTTGCCCCACCCTGTATTAGGGTGGCCACGTAGTAGTTTCAGTGTTTTCTAAGCTGCTTTTGCTTTTTTCTCAATAACGTCTCTCTTCACACTTCCTGCTTAATTTTTGGCACGATATCGCAGTAATAAGATCGCTGCCGCGTGTTAAAGGCGTCGCCAGAGGGAACATCATCTGTCATCCATACATTCCTTCCATGAGCATAGGAAGATGGTGGCGTCTTCGGCACTGAGTCATTTTCATGCCTATACATTCAACATGGCTACATACAGGGGAGCAAAGAAAAAGAGGACATTCACGTTCAATGATTCAGACCAGCTAGTCACACTTGTGTTAGAATCAAATGCGGAACACATTAGTATATGAAGCACAATCTAATTATCAATGTCGTGACAGCCTAGCTGCACCGAGTACATCGAGAGAAGATTTTCCCACGGAAACATGGTTCACGGTACGAGACCTCAGCGAGGTCGTCGATGTACCATAGGCCATTACGACCTCCCCGAAACGCTGGTTTAAAAGCGGTCTTGCACAGTAACAGCTAGTGTCTCCTAGAAGTTATTCACCATCTAATCAATTGAAGAAATCATGTAGCAGCTTCAGGCCGGAGCGATTACAGCAAGCCTCGTTGAGCTCGACGGTGACGACAGATGACGTCATATTTTGAAGACGGTGGAGGCAGTGAAAGGGCCTACTTCTGCTTACGTGGGAACATCTTAGGGAATTATTCTGGATAAGCATCTCATTAACATCGGCTCTGTGCGACAAACAGTCATAACTCTGAAAACTAAATTTTCCAGGTCAAATGTAGCGCCAATCATTCAAAGTGGGTACCAGTGGTGCGATGAGTTCTCCTAATTATCCCAGCAATTATAATCCCTTCACGGAACAGATGTACTATGTAAATGCTGATGGAAACGCCTCGGTATGACACTTTACAATTTCAACTTTGTTCTGCTTCTCTCTCAATCAGCTACATGTCTGGCAAAAGGTGAAGTGCGGGTGGGAAGTAGAATCATCCTTTGTTTCAGTCTGGGAAAACTTTTATAAGTCCAGCTATGAACGCGGACGTGATCCTACATCAAAGTGGTCACACCAAGTGCTCGAGTCAATACATCTTCACCGCATTTATTATTTCAGATATTCATCATGTTTGACACCTTCAGAACTGAATCGAATTACGATTATTTGGAGATCTACGACGGTGGCGATATGCAGTCGAAGCTCCTTGCAAAGTAAGTTCACACTTCAGGAACGTCTCCCTCTCTTATTGCTTGCAAATGTAAAACAACTCAAACGCGAATCCTTGGCGACATGGTGAAACTGAGTTTTGCATAGGAGCTCTTCTTCAAGCGAGTAGCTAATATATTTACAATGAGATTTCTTATTGTTACCTTACCCTTTGCTCATTGTCCATGTCTATAGAGTTTGCGCGTAGGGTGTGTGACCGTAAGAACGACTGAAAATTTGAGCTATCACGATGTCGGCCATCATCAAAGGCATGACTCCGGCAGAACTCCTGTGAAAGATTTCTTTCTCTAGGATAGACCCCTAGAGGACAATCACAAATGGCATTCCCGTGCACGGAAATCACCCGACAAGAGCGCTAGGGCCTTGCAAAGTAAGCTGCAGCAGCTGCATTTTTCCCCCTTCATCTGGGCCTTGTCTGGCGCTCTCTTATCTTTTGCGCTCTCTTACCTCGTAATCTACTCTCCACGCTTAAAGGCAAAAGTCGGGCTCAATAAGGGGGTATTATGGCGATTGAAACTGAGTATAGAGATGCGAAGTGGAACGACAGTGGAGAAAAAACTGAGAAAAACCGTCGACAAGGCCGTTAACAAAACCCTCTTTCCCACTAGCAGTGAAGGAGGCTGGCTTGGGGAAAGAGGCACGTACAAACAAGTTTTCCAATCAACCTAGCTGATTTCACACGTTATGCCAGCCACGCACCACTTCCGGAGGTGGGCGGTCCTGGATTGACCAGGCGGCCCTGGATTGAAACCGAACGCCCCGGGGCCTTAACGTTTTTCACCCTGGGGCGTGCCTTCAAGCACACAATCATCAAAACAATGATCAGGCGCAAGTACCCCCCCCCCTCCCTACATACCTTGATACCTTGATGTCCGCTCTTCAAGGGTGATCACGCCATCCTTGCAGGACGCATCTATGCCATTCGTTTCGATTTCTTGCCACTTGTTGCCATCTCTGTCCAAATGATTTATTGGGTTGATCCATAATTTTGGCCGAATTTCAATACTTTGATTTCTTCAAGTTTTCTCTTTCTTAAAAACGATTGATCAAAAAAGTAACCACCATCATAATCATTGATAAGCATCCACTTGCTAGGGAGCGAATGGATGCATTCCTCCCAGAATGAATGGAGCTGTGGAATGAAAGTTCGGAGAGGTCGTTTTGGGGTGGTTGCATTTACTGACTGTTTTCTTCCAAGCTGCTTTCAGGAGCTGAAGGAGGTGATAGTACGATGGAGTAATGTCAGGCTATACGATAGATGTGGTGCCGTGGTCCAGCCAGTTTCCTTCGAAACGTGGCGAGTTATCTTTGCAATGTGATTTCGGGCAGGTCCTTCGGAGAAAGGAGATTTTGAGACGTTTCGAACCGTTCTCCCGCACTGCTGTAGCCAACTTCGGGAGCTATTCCATGGTCACCTTCGCAATGCTTGTCTGCATAAAGTGAAATGGATCCCAAAACAAGATACCCAGCGAATACAACGAAACGATTTTTATATCACCTATTGAGAGAGCTCATGCCCGAGATGGTGAGTCCAGGCTGCGAGGTAGCCGCAAGGCGCTCTGTGTGTCGTTATCATGGTGGACTCATGACTCATCCGCACTAGTGACCAACTGAGGAACTTCGTGCCTAAGATCCTATGACGTTTTTACTGCAAATCCCGACCACTGCCGTTGCACTGTTTTGCTTCATAGCTCTATTCAGAGAATCGTTCACTAGCAAATTTGGAAGGCAGATTTGAGATCGGCGTTTAAAGGCACATCTAGTGGTATACATCTCTTCTTGAATGGCCATGGCGACCTGGGTGCCTTTTCTCAGCTTCGATATCTAAGTCGCGTCATTTTTGAGATGCGTGTCTCGGTCGGAAGCGGCTTACTTCTTTGAATGATTATGGGATATCTAGCAGATTAGCCGTAAGTTTCTGCTGGTTGAGCACAATAGACTTTTGCTGGGACTTCGTAGCCCTGTAACGAGTGAGATGTCTTGGCGTGGTTTACCGAGAACGCACCAAAAGAGGTGGAGCACGACCTTGTGGTGAATTTCTTCACTTTTCACCCTCTTCTGTTCGATCCAGTCCCTGAGATTTCTAGATGTGGTTATCATGAAACCTGAGCTTCTCAACTGCAGTAGTGGCTTTGTTCAACCAGGGCGTACGGGTGAAGTAGGAAACAAATTTTAGTCATAACTCGTGTCGCACTCTGCCATCAGTGGCCAATTCATGAGCAACCTTTGGCAAAGCTTCAACCCTTTTGCGATGGAGCAAAAACCTCCATGAACTGTGATGCTGAAACATTAGGGTGTATGTGGCACACAGCTTTAGGTTGCTCGTTTTGTAATCGGTTCCCACGACAGAGCATAGCGTCTGCCCACATCCGATAGCGATGGCCTTCTGGGAAGAGGGTTTTTCTCCCGGCTGTAATCTTTTAAGTGAAGATGATCCACTCATTCTGATACCTCAGGGCTGACAATGACAAGGAGGTGTATCGCAAAGCTGATGTTGCTTCCGGCTTCAATCAGTTCTTGGCTCAGTAGAGGTTCTTGAGTCAGGGCGTGAGAAGCCTGGTTCTTATCTTTTGTCACTTGAACTCGACGAAGGTACCAGGGTGGGCATGATTGAAACTTGGAAAGGTAGGCACCAGGTTGAAGGTCATTACACGTGCCCTCTTCAAAGCCTACGTGGACTAATATTAGGATGTGCTGAAGGATCTTGTGGCATGAGATACAAAAATATGCACGACCTGTTGAAACAACCTGTACATTAAATTTCGTACTTTTTTCAACCAGGACGGATTGAAATAGGCTTCCTGCTCTCGTTTTTGACACAGTTATGTAGCAAGTAACCGTAGCGCCCGGTCAATTCACAGTTCACAGTAAGTGCGCTGAATTCTATCACTACGGATGTTTAGTAACTTCGTAACTGGCACTTTTTGCTGCTTTTTCCAATGCTCAACATTTCTTCACTTGTCGGGTTTCTTTTTTCATGCTATTCTTCGGCACAGCTAAGCTGCAGCCGGTACGAGAATAAATGGGTATGCTGCTACCTGCTAGGCTAGAGATTTTGGTTAGTGACAGTTATAGGGTTGGGGGGACCCAGTTATCCTTAGCCGTCGTGTGCTCTCTTTTGCCTTTATCTTTGCAATTGAGCCGCATAAAGATCTGTCACCTCATTATGACTGGTGCTAAAATACGGTTCTCCTTACCCTTGCACTTTGTCCAACATATCTCTTGGAAAAGCACTTCACGCGATTCATTAAGTGAAACCACTCAGAGGCTAATCGTGCCTGCTTTCAGCTTCTCAGGACCCAGTTTACCGGAGAACACTGTGCAGACGACCGGCAGCAAGCTGACGATGCGTTTCATTACTGATGGCGCGTTACAGTTCTTCGGCTGGCATATGATTTGGAACACCGACTAATATTGTTCATTTTTTCAATAAATGTAATTCTGATGATTGAGTGCAGTGTGCAGCAGTGTAGCGAACGAATATTAGGTTTCTCGGATCAAATTAAATACGATCGTTGAAAGATCTAGCATTCACTCAAGGAATCATAATAAGCGAACTTGAACCTTGACCAATCCTTTTTGTTGTTTTGGTTCTTAAGTTTCCTCATGCACAACGTACTGCGATACCATGAAACTGGAGGTGATCCTCGGGATTGTTTCGCCCTCTGAATGTAAGAACAATGGTTAGTATTCCTCACGGAGGCTCCCCTTGTGCGCACCCTTATAAAGAGTATGTTCCTGCTCTCTGAAAGTATACGTCTTATCCGGTACGTCTTATCCAAAAAGCATTGCTTCATTTTCGATTTTTTTTTCGAGCTTCATCGGAGCCCTCATGTTTTTTTTTGAACTGGTGCCCTACTCACCTCTGCATACGCTCTGCTTACACGAGCATTCGTCTTTCACCCGACCGTTTTCGCTGCTACTGATCATTCCATTCTCACGAGCATCTTTCATCCTAGTGTGCTGTTAGTTTAGTAATTAGCGCTGCCTCTTTAAGAGCGAGATCTGCCTAGCTAGGCATGGTGTCATTGTATAGCTCACCGCTAGCAATTATCCCTGTATTAAAACGTGTTTTAACGAATTTTTGTCACTGGCTTCTCTCTCTTCGGTGTGCCCCAACGATAGGTCATGAGCAGGTCTAATCAGCTGGCGTTGGTCTCTCTCATGAATGTGCAAACTTTGTTCTCGTTTTGGGGGACCCGATAGCTTAGAAACATAAGAAGGGCGACTTGAGAGTAGCTGCGTCGAGCAAAGTTCAACGAAAGGGATGTTCTATACCGCTTTTTCTTGTTTTCATTTCTTCATCCCTTCATCCTGACCACCTCTTGTTTCCAGTGCTGCTCAAATTCCGCTTTTGGATATTTCTTCTTTGTGAGGTAGTTCCACCGTGGTACGACGGAGAACACAGGTCTTCAAGAAGAGAATAAATAAGATAAGGATAAAGCATTTGCCGTTGATCAATCCCTTTTGGGATGCGGCACGCATTCTACTTCCATTTGTACATTCGTAGTGGCGTTTGAATGCGATGTGGCCTATACAATGACTTGCGGGGGCCAGCCGATGTACAAGTCAGTGTTTTTATCCTCCCAGACAAGTCTGGTACCAATTAACCGACCCCGGAGGGATGGAAGGCTTGGTTGGCCCGGGCGACTCACGACCCAGGATTTGATCCCCGGACCGCTCGCGTGGTAAGCGTGCCACTTGCCACTACACCACTTCCGCCCAAAGAGAACGATAAGCGAAAAAGCACTTCACTGGAGTGAGATCAGACATCGCGTATGCTACAAACGAGTAAAAAGGGCAATGCTAGCAGCGGTCAAGGCAAGGTCTCAGCGTACTGCCGCGCTATTCAACTCGCTGCAGTGCCGCTATCAAGTGCTTATGGTTAGAGACCTTGCTACCTCACTCTCGGGAGAGAATCGCGCAGAGGATCCACTCACGACCCGCGCCTTCGGTGCTTTTCGAGTTGTTTCAAGCTTTAAAATGTTTCCATTACTGCATACCTAAGCCATCTTACTTCCTCTTCCTCTCCACCCCTCCCCTCTCCCCCAGGGTGAATAACTGAATGTCCGCGCGGGAAAGGGTGACTGAACAGGCGAAAATCCTCGACGTGTCGTCGACAAATCCTCGACCGATTTTCACCCTGCCTCACTCCCCCTCACCCCATTCAATGGAAAATCTGCTGTGTGAGGAAAGTTAGGACAGAAACAGGAAGTAGTTTGGAGCAGTACCGGGCCTGCACCACGATTGTGGAAATCTCCTCATCATTACACGCGTGACCCCGTCTTAGTAAACAGCCGTAGATGTCCCTTTAATTTATGTTTTTTCTTACTTTGCTTCCTACTGTGTTTCCTTCTGCACCAAGCTGTATGTAGACAACAAGAATAATTTATACATGTTGCTATTGCTAATGTGACAAGCGGAAAACAATACGGTAGATGGGACGATGATGACGACTTAGCACTGGCGGGTCTTGAATGGAATTCGTATGGCATACTGTGGCTGGGTGTGAAGATGACTTGGATGTCCATAATGCGTGTACAGATGTGTAGAGAAGCTCGATCACTTTCGACGACCCCATGTCCAGCCGAGGTCATGCCAGTCCGGGTTCTTCTTCACCAACTGCATCGATCGTAGAAATCGTCGCGGATACTGTAATGTAGTTTAGAGTTCGATACTCTGCCCATAACGGGCAAAAAAGGTTGAACGCCTACCGACAGATCTGTTGGTGCACTTCGCTTTCCCCATGCCCATCCGAGATCATCCCAATTGGGTTTGAAATCTCTCTTAGGCAATCCTTGTAGGGAATCTGAAATATTCATCACTTCGTGGACCAATTTACGTTAAAACCAAATAACCGTTGAGAATGAGTTTTTTTTTCTCCTGTTGGTCCGTGTAGACGGAGCTCAAGCGAGCTCAAGCGTTTTGAGCTAAGGGCAAAACATTAAACCCGAGAGACCTTTAGGGAATACTCCCCTCCACGTACTGCCCTTATTCATTGCACTATTAGACCTCGTGGACCTTCCTGAGCTTCTCATAAGCATAACTCATAGAAGCCAAGCCTTTTGCTTATGGTTCAACATTACCATTTCATCCCGGTACAAACTTGAAATAAATCAATATTTGAAGTAAAAAACATACCATAGGCCAGAGTCACTTGCATGAAAGCTAGGAGCAGTAGAAGCAGTGACAAATAGCTTTTCATGTTACCTGCAATTGCGGTTGATTATTACTCCACTACTCCATCACTTCGATGGGTGCGCGAAAATCGATAATCTTATACATATAATAGAACCATAGGATATTAAGGTGAGGATACCTCTAAGTTTCTAAAAACCTGATAGGATTGTAAAACAAAGGTCGAACATGTGGACGCTGGTGAATCATTGCACGAGTAATCACGAATACTGAAGCTTGGAGATCAAGTGATAGTGGTTATTGGAGTGGAAGTGCTTTAGAGTAGATGGAGTACCTGAACTTAGAACTGGTTTGAGCGCTCTTTCGGCCAGGGTTATATTCATTGGAAGATATTCGCCTCTGTTGCTAGAAGACAGTTTGGTTGCCTCCGGGAGAAGATTTCAATAGCACGCCCTGCATCCAGCAGCTGCGGAAAAGGAAAAATAGTAGAAGTACCACAATGCAGGCGTTATTATCGAGACAGATCCATATGCCGGTGGAAAACTTTTTTATCAAGCGGCCAACCAATGTTGACCAGCTAATGAAACTACAAAATGTTCCCCACTTCCGTTAAAGTGCCACAATATTCTGGCTTCGGAGGTTCTAAAGGAATCTTGCGCGGAAAATTCTTGCACTCTTTCCTAACATGAATATGTCAGTTGTGATCACTGGAAATAGCACACAAAGTTTCACGCATGAAGATTCGGTTTCTGAAGAGAAACAAACGTACAAAAACTACACGTTATGGACCATCGAAGGACCAGGAGGCAGAGCCAGGCGAGGCATGGAAAGAAGACGGCGTTTGGCCGGCTACGTACCAGGCGACGCAATGAGAGAATCGGGTTAAAGCGCGCGATTTTGGAGAGTGGAGACAAATCGATCGATGGAATAGGATGGAGTAGAAGTGTAAGATGTGAATGCAACGAAGCAGAAGGCCAGAAAGAGCTTCTAGTGAATGCACTCCAAGAACCAAGTTTGAGCATCCCCGTCGCCAGCATTCGTGAAAGACGTCCGTGGGCAATTCGAACGCGTAGCAGCCTTTTCGAGTTTTCGAATTTCTAATCAAAACGAAAGCAATACTTCAGTTCTTTTCACTATTATCGTGGATAATGAGTCTCAAGCCAGTGATTTATGGCTGAAATAGAATCATGATTTTTCCGCGCAAGATTCCTTTAAGATTTGGCTGGGTCATTGTACTTGACAGAAGGTGCGACGAAAAGATAATAGCAAGGGTGGTTGAGCGAAGGTCGGCGTCAAAAACGAAGGTTATTAGTGCCACTAGCTCGATGGTATTCAGATGCTGATTTCAAATCTGTCTTCCATAACTGTAACCCTTGGCGACAATGGCATCCGACGTCGGGCGACACTCTTTCTTTCGCGTGGGGCGATAGCAACCGATATCGGGTGACACCACGAAAAAACCAGACGCTTGGATTTTCCTCTTTTTTCGAGCACCTTATCTGCAAATATAATACTACTTGTTAGCATTATGTTTTGTTTTCTATGAGTTTGCTACATTATAAAATTAACAACGAGTATAATATGACGCAGCCAACAATTAAGATTTAGCACGAAGTTGTGACGTCCTCAAAAGCATTCAATGAAGAAAAAGCCCTCACAACTACTACATCGAACTCTCGCTATCCTATATGCGATCTACTGTAGTAACGAATCAACTATCGACGAGAAGGTCTGCTACAGCAAGCCTCGAACATAGCTGCTGTTCAGCAGATGCGCAGTGAAGTCTAGCTTGTTCTTTTCGAAAGAGGATGACGTGCCAAAACTCCTCCTTGATTACGATCACGTTTCTCACGTCCACTTCGTTCTATGCGTTTCCCTTGAATCGTCCTTTTCATCGCTTCGTGGTCTAATGGGGCAGCTGATCTCTTTGAAGGTGCAGACTTGACGCAAATTTGCGGTGTTGGGTGCCAGTTTGCGGTTGTGGGTTTGTTTCTGCAAGCTTGTATCGTGAATCGGGGTCATATTCGTGTCATGGTTAGGGATGCGACTTCCACATGCAGATCTTTGCCGAATTTACAAGGAGGAACATTCGTGGCGCAAACAAGCGACCTGGCACCAACTTGGCGCGAGCGTCACAAATTATTTATTCTCAACAGCCGCATTGAATTAGGTGTATAGCCGAGCTTTCACAAGAAAAATACCCTCTAGTTTCCCGTGGTATCACGTGGCAGACGCTTCGAAACCTGCCCGGTGGCCAAAGCTCAAACGATGCCACCGGCCCATATGTATCCATGCAGCGTATGTGTTGCATGTTCGCGCTAGCTGTCGCAGGCTCTCGTAGTTTCACCGTAATTTAATTGCCACACAGCATTTTGTCACACAATCTCCACTCTCTTCTCCTACATATCTACCCAATCGTTGACCCTAACTTGCAGCAACACCACGTGGAAAGTACACCATCCGTCCGGTCTGAGAAGTTAAGCAACGTTTGGCCTGATTAGTACTTGAACCGAAGACGACTTGGGAATCCCAGGTGTCGTTTGAAATTCATCATGACTTGCTTGCTAACGCCACAATCACAAAAATACCAATCAGTTCATTCATCATTATCAACCCACTCTTCGGCTCCTAGGCATCACTTAGGCCAATACTACAGCCATCCGTCCCATCTGCAAGGTAAGGCACAGATTGGGCGTGGTTTGGAGTAGAATCTTATCGTTAGACAGCTTGGCAGTCATAGTGCTGAGTATCACATAAATCAATGTGCTCTGTCCAGAAATTGTCCAGAAAATCACTTAGCAGATTTGGAACACAGACACGAGCTCAGCAACAGAGCGGCTTTGTGGTGCCGAGGTAGGTATTATTGCCGTTATGTCAAATGGCAACTCACCAACTTATTGCTTGAGACAGAGTGAAGGATAAATGATAAGTTTAAGCGGAACTTGAGGCACTTTCGTGCAAAGGCTGATTTCGAGCTGGTGAAGGGCTAGCAAGTAGTTAGCATTGTAGTCTTTAAAATGGTACTCTGCTAAATCTGTTTTTCAGGCGGCATTTGACGGATCTTAGTCACTCTCGCACGCATTGCAAGCCTAGCCTTCTATGAAGATCTCTTGAGGTGGGACTGGTGTATCAAGAAAATGACTACCTATTTCTTTGACGGAAATTTACATGAGACTAAATTGGTTCCAGAAATTTTCCGTGTGCTTATCTTTGTCTATTTTAAATGTCCATCTGGACAATTCTCACCAGTTTCGCCCACGGCAACTGCCGCAAAATCCATTTCTCTGCTCTTCTCATCTTCCATCTATTGACTCTCGCTGGGGTCAGCACTTTGTGGAAGAGGACGCATGTGCACAAAAAGGGTGTCTTACAAGCAAAATAGAGGGTATCATCTTAGTCATGACGATAATACGAAATAAAACCTTAACGCTGACTTGGGCCACGCGCCTGTGGGCAACCAGTGTAGCTCACCTTTTCCCCTTCGCCCACCAATTCTCTTTCCGTTTCCTACCACTTGCGAAGACAGCATCATGATCGCCGAGAGTGTGATCAGTGGGCTTTTATGTGAGATTTGGGTTGAAATATAGCATAAGGAGAATAGGATTAGAAATTCTCTGTTATCCCATGCTTAGTACTAGAGACTCTAGCATTAAATGTAGTAAGATCATATGCAAATGATTCATTTGAAGGGTACTTTTGATAAGGACTAGTGAGCCCCCTACATTCTGTCTATATCCTAACCAATTTATTGCACCTGGTCATCCACTCTTGAGCTCTTCCACCCTTGGACCTAAGCGAGAATGTCCATTTCCCTGGTTCACGACAGTTTCCTTGGGCCATTGCAGACTGAAGCACCTGAGGAGTACTTCCACCTTCTACCGGCATCTATTCAAAGTATAATGTTTACAAAAGTGTCTTGCAAATGAATCGAAGTGTTATGAGCGCTCTCAACTCCTATCTTTAGTATTGCAGAGCACACTGTTGGGTTCCCCCTCCACACCACTAAACTCCAGTTTCACAGGGTTAAAATGCCTTGTCACAGTAATGACATCACATTAGACATATCAATACTGACTTTGACCTTGGATTTGTGGCAGTTATTCCCCCCCCCATTCCCTTAGCTTTTAACCCTTAAACTGCTACCGCAGCACAAAGGATGGCCAGAGTGGGATATTTGTGCCGCGAAGCCTGTGGGTTTGTAATTTCGTTAGCAGTGGGTTTTATTTCCCAGGACAATTTGCGGACGGGAAGGTCTAGATACATGCCGGAAACTTCACATCAAATTCGTGGTTTATATAGTCCAGGATAAAACGATAAAGCATTTGTCGTTGATCAATCCCTTTTTAAGATGCGCCGCGCATCCTATTTTACTTCCATTTGTACATAGTGATAGTTTCATAGTTTTTCGTAGTGACGTTTGAATGCGATGTGGCCTATACAATGACTTGCGGGGGCCAGCCGATGTACAAGTCAGTGTTTTTATCCTCCCAGACAAGTCTGGTACCAATTAACCGACCCCGGAGGGATGGAAGGCTTGGTTGGCCCGGGCGACTCACGACCCAGGATTTGATTCCCGGACCGCGCCACTACACCACTACTTCCGCCTTGGTCTGGGATACTTGGCGAAAACGCGTATGGCGACTGTACGTTTATTATACGAATTTCATAATCGTTCTTCGTTAGCTTTTGCAGATGTAGCGGTCGAGCTGGCGAATGTTTAATGATCTTTGATTAGTATATCCTTCTATTTTATAAAGCGCTAACTTTGTGTGTCGGTTTGTATGTCTGTATGTGTGTATGTATGTATGTATGTGTGTCCGTCCGCAAAATGAAGTGAGTGAGAAGGAAGCTCATGGGATAAACAAACCGCTAACAAATCGGGTAGCTTACAGGATTTGAGATATCAATGTTTTGCAGTGATAGTTGTGATAACACTCTTAGGGCTATATAAACACCTGCTTAGCACACTTCCGTTCATTCCACATGGTG